>JAOEHY010028425.1:78395-91595 GCA_025447955.1 Psilopsiagon aurifrons
CCTGCCCATGGCAGGGCGGTTGGAACTGGATGATCTTAAGGTCCTTTCCAACCCTAACTATTCTATGATTCTATGATGCTTTATAGAGATGTGTATGGATCACAATAACAAATGGTGAAGATCAAACACTTTTTATCTCATATGGACAAGTTGCATATAAATTACACCAAGATGTTAAATTAATTTTTAGTATATTTGATATTAATTTTACCAGTAGAACCATTTTTGCCACTAGTTTGGATCTTGCCCTGCTAAGTGCTAATCTTCTGGAGTTTGTGGACTATGGGAACTTCACATTCCTTAATGCTTTGGTAAGGAAAACACAGTTTGAAGACCACAGCGCTTATTTTTTATTTAAAATCTCTGCCTGTGCATCATGCCCTACTTAATGTGACAATTGCTGGGGTGATTGACATCAGCCTCCAATATCAATGGGGTGCAATGCATTGAACACGTCAGTGGGAAAATGTCATTTTGCAAAGCTGTTATTTTGAAGGCTAACCTCCAATTTCAGAAAAACATCTTCCAATAATAAAGCCATTACTGCAGGTTATACTGTTTATGAGCTGCAATTTCTACATTAAATTACTGCCATGACTGACAGCAATGTTCAGATTCGTACTGACAGCACATACTACTTATATCCTGTATCTCCATGCTCTAAATTTCCTAAACATCTTAATGCTTTAATATCACACCATGTGAATTTTCAAGTTTTTAAACACTGCAATATTAGTTTTCCAGACAAAATATGGGGCAAATGTACTGAAACATTTTTCAGCGTGTGCCATTTCAGCACAGCACCAAGTCAATAGCACTGCTTTCAGGTTTAGTGCCGCTTAACTTGGGTTGCACAGCGAATATAATTTTGGAGGTCACTTTGCAAGCGTTACACATACGCTGCCCGTTGTAACCTGCAGAAATTCTGACCAGTGTGTGCTCTGTGTTTTTAACACAGTGCTGAAGCTGATAAACTATGTGGTACTTGGCAGGCGACTTTCTGTAGAAACCAGATTCCTATGAGTGTATTTAGGAAGGATGAACAACTCAGTCCAGAGGCACTACTGGTGGGACTAAAACAAGAAGCAGGTAATGCAAAATGGGCAAACTGCAGACCCACTTCATATCTAGACCTAAAAGTCTACTTTAAACATCCTTTTCCTACTGTCCCCATTGTATATCCTTTATACTGGCCCCAGAAACATTTAGCCTCAGCTCAGAAAACAGTCTCAGCTGAACCCATATTCCAGCTCACCCCTCAGGACAGACTACACACACAAACATATTCTAGCTCCTCATATCCTGCATCCCTCCTAGGCAACCAACTGATGTAGGACCCAGCTCATTCATTTGATTTGTTTCTTCAGGTGACCACCTGTCCTCTGTTTTGCTGCAAGAGGTAAAGTCAATCAATCAAGCATTTCAAGAGCAACAAAAAGCACTACAAGTGTGAAACTTCTTTATTCTCAATACAGAATTCAGTTTGAAGCAACCCAGTCTTATCAAGCAATGAGAAAGTTCCAAGAGTAATAAATTCAAAAAGCCTCTCTTGTTGCATTGAATTGCACACCTAAAATAATCAAGGAAGTGGGCTCTGAATTCCAAAACCTGGAATTAGCCTAGATCACTGATTTTATACTTGCAAGAACAATAAAGAAGCAATGTGAGAAGAAAATCCCTTTTGGAAAGGTTTTACTACTGGGCATGCTAACAGCAATGGCATGTCAGGTATAGGCACCCATATGAAGCTCGGCATTTCAAAGCAAAGAACAGGGCCTTGGATGCATAGTAGCAAGACAATTTTTCTTAATAGCATATATGCAGTTTGAGGTAAAAGCCCTACTAGAATTTTATGAAAATCTCCTCCAGATTTACTCCTCCAGTGCTGCTGAAGAAAACTGCATTCTCTTTGGAGCTTTACCATACAGGGTTGATTATGTAGCAGACTGTAGGATGATGTCAGAGGGAGACAAAATTTAAAGGAAAATTAGATTCCCTTTAAGTTTCAGAGAAAGCTAGGATGAAGGTTTTAAGAGAGATCCAAAAGGCATGACTTCCTCAAAAGCCCATGAAGACATCTCCTCCAATTTGACACAGAGGCTACTGCCTGAAGAATGCAGAACTGGCAGGTAAATGGTAGAGAAAACAGAAGTTATTCTTCAAAAGAATTGGAGTTCTGAGCGGTGTAAGGTGATGAGCTACATCTACAGATGATAGTTTAGTTTTCTAAGTTTTCTGATCATTTCAGAACAGGTTCTGCATACTTGGTCTTAATGACTGCATGCCTTCCTATAACATTTCCATAACCAAAATAAAGAATGGAATGGAAGTAATTCTAACATTGTCTAAGAAAAAAGCTCTTATTCAAGTGCAGTGAAACACATAGATATAGGCAACTAGAAAGACACTGCTATGGGAACAACGAGAGGCTGTTAAAGAATTACCTATGGTTATTTATGTAGGACTCTTGACTGTAAAAGCAAATTAAACAATGTTGTATTTCAAGATTCACCTTAAAGCAATACGACTTTGATTAAAAGGCTTCTATGGACACCAACAGCAAATAAGCTTCTCTGTCAGCTGAAAACAAGGAAGGGCTGAAAATGGTATCTTTTTCTGTGCGGCCACCAATGCTTAAAACTTATCAAGATATTCTAACAGTTTTTGACTATAACATACTTAAAATGTGAATAAGCTGCTGTGGCTTATGAAACATAGTATAGAAGTTTTGTAAATATAAAGAAAACACTAAGATCATATGCTGTAAGCTTTGGACAAAAGCCATATGAAACTGGTCAAAGATACATATGGAACATATTTGCTAAGGAAAGTAGTAGAAATTTAACATTGATTATATTATTGTAAGCAGCAGATACTATTTTCTGTTCAAGTACTGGATATCTGTGTTTTGGAAGACTGGTGAGGATAATCAGCACTGAACTATAGCTCATGTTGAAACCCCAGAGAGGTGGTTCTGGTTTAGACTGGTGATAAGATGCAATATAGAAGGTGTTACCTAAAATTAGAGATATTCCAAAACTGCCAAGTTCTGCAAAAGTCCTGTTTGCTTCATCTACACTCCTAATGTGTTTGATCTTGAAGCGTGACAAGACTAGGTAGAAATACCAGTAATTCTTACTTTAGTAAAGCACAGAACATACGCCTCCTTTCACCATCCCGGAATATACATGAGATGCTTTAGTACAGTTATCAAAACTTAAAGCAAACCATGACAAACTGTTCCTGTTTTGATAAAGTACATTAGGTCATTAGGTGCCTAAAATCAGATGGAGAACAACAGGAATAAGAGGAAAGAACAAGCTGCTGAAATGCTAAGCTTAGCTGACTCAGACAGGTTCCCTGGTAACAAAAGCAGTTACATTTATAAATATGCTGCAGCCCCCACTATATGGATTATTTCCCATTGTTTTTAAAAAATGGCTGCTTTAAAAATAAAGATTAAAAAAAAAGAACAAACTTTTGCCAAGATATAGTAAGAATTATTCTCTGCTCCTTTGTTCACACTGAGTTGTCCCAGGACTATCGACTCTGAGAAACTAATTGCTCACTTTGAGTATAAAGGGAGCAAAATCTCCCTTAGAAAAGAGATTCTACCATTAAAATTCAGATATCCAGCTTCCACTCCTACCTTAAGGTTCCTTTTAAACAAAGTATTTCTAATAAAAATATTCTGCTTATTTAGTGCAGTACATAAAAGAGGCACTAAAGTCCAAGGTTGTGGGTGTTTTTACATAATTTTAACTTATAACATAATAAAAATACACAATACCTAAAATGCTGCTAAAAATGAACATTCTTCTTCTCTTCCTTAAGTATTAAGAACTCTATTCACTTTTGGATAACTCTGCATTTATTTTAACTTTGTTATAAAATAGCTATCAGCCTAAACCATATAAAAATATCATTTGTACAAAAACTAATCTCTTTTTTATACCACTATTCTTCCATATCTGTGTCATATCAGTCACGACAGCTGTCTGCATAAAGCTGTAACTCATTCTTAAGTCTTCTTAAGTATACAAACTTCATTAGTTGGTGACTTAGACCCATACAATGGAACCGCAGCTAGTAGCAGACGTACATTTTAGAGAATATCTTTTAGAACCAATTTCAGATACAAGTATATGTTATCTACCAATGTAATGACAGAAATAGAGGGAGCTCTTTTTATAAACCTCAATGATAGGTCCAGTTTGCAGAGCTGCAACAAGCATTACCAAGCCTCGTGTTAAAATAAAACAACAAAAGAAATGCCCAAACCCAGAAGAACCCTATAAGAAAAATTTCTTTTCCAACTCCTGTCTCTTTCTAAAATTACAAGACTGGCAACAAACCACAAGAATCACCAAGCCAGCTTCAGGCAACTTCGTTCACCACCTACACCATCCTTTCCCATGGAAAAGAGATGCATCTGTTCAGTGCCTTCCCTCTCCACCTCTCCCCCCATCTTTCTTCACTGCATTTTCTCCCTTCTCTCTTAACTTCACTGAGCAAAGCAACTTTGGTCCCTGCTGCAACAGCTCTCACTGATCACTGCAGATCTTCTGGCTTTTCCCAGTCCCCCCAAATCAACTAACACTATTCCTTCTCTCAGCTCTCCTGCACTGGAAAGAGCTGGGGAGCTACTTCCACTGCCTCTTCCCACTTCTCTTCCAGTTACACTGGCATCAGCCTGCCTTTTCCACCAATGTTCTAATATAGCGGTCTCTGGCTCTAGAAAGGTGGGTGCCTTCTGCTTCCCTTTGCATCTCTGATAACAGATGTCCTCCCTGGACAGCACAGTGACTGAACAGAGGGCTGTAAATGAGAGAGCCAAGGGTCTTCATCTGCAATCATATGTTGCTTATTGTTGTTATTAGGTACACTATAAAATAAGAATTGGACTAAGCAACATGTGGAACACTTCAAATTGGGGTTAGGTAA
The DNA here is from genome assembly GCA_025447955.1 of Psilopsiagon aurifrons. NCBI lineage: Eukaryota > Metazoa > Chordata > Aves > Psittaciformes > Psittacidae > Psilopsiagon > Psilopsiagon aurifrons. Next base: position 83,340 of record JAOEHY010028425.1, read on the forward strand.
CTCACAGGCACCCAAAGAGTTGGAGGTTCGATTCCAGAAACGTCCCAGAGCTGCATCTAGCTGGGTCTGCAGCACACGAGTAGAAAGCACAGCTAGTGACTAGCAAGGAAACTCAGAACAGACCAGCAACTTGCCTACAAGAGTAGCCTATGACAGCACACGGATTAGTTCAAATTTAAATATTACTATTTGAATATGGGGATTTTAAGCTCAAAAATTCTAAATTCTGTTCTATGAAGTTAGATGGGAGGAATTTGCTTATACAAGCCCTAATCTTGTGATGTGGAGCAGAAGACCCCATTGCAAAGGGGAAGGCAATTACAAAAGCAGGTCCCAGAGCATTTTAAAAGTTCCCCTCCTGTTTGACACCTCCATTTTAAAACCAAGGTGTTTGGCAGCAGATCCAGGGCACTCAGAGCCAGCAGTCCAGGCAGAGAGGGACATGGCAGAGCAGAGCAGGAGGAGGTTGCCTGTGGGAGCACAGCCAGCATGATGGGAGCAGCGCTGAACACCCTTAAACACCGGTCAAAGTGATAATGCATCTACAGGAGAGAGGAGGTGAACGCTGGGGACAGGGAGCCAAGGGGAGAATAACCCGTCCTGCTGTTTCAAGCCTCACACATGATAGACCTTTCAGGGTTGGGGGGAAACAGTGTGTCTGTGGTACAGACAACTGGGAGCAAGTGACAGTGGCTCAAACCAAGGCTGTCAGCCTAGAGGAACTCGGGGAGGAAAGGAGAGGTTGAGAGGGCCCTGCAGGAGCACTGCTGAGCAGTCTCATCCCCAGGCAAGCAGCAAGCCTGCTCCTGAGGAGAAAGACAGCAGGAAGACAGAAGTGTTCATACACCAGTTTCAGTAGCAATATGCAGCAGGACTCACCTAGAGGCTGCAAGGACAAAGAAGGTGGTGGTGGAGGGAGTCTGCAAAACTGTGCCTCAGTTTACAGGGTCATAAGGGAATCCAAAACGCAGCAACAGCTTCTGCTGTCACTGCAAAGACAGGCTTTGTATTGTCTACACTCATCCAACTTTTCTTTTTACCCTCCAAACACCAGTCATTCCAGTGAGCTAACTGGCAGTGGTAAACATAGAAAATTGTTGCTTTGCACAGTAATTTGTCATAAACAGCTTGTAATTATTGCAGGAAGAACATGAAGATTGAGTGAGAACAGATTGAGTGAGAAAACACTGTAGATGGCTCAAAAGAAGTACCTGAGAAACTGACACAAAATATGACAAGCTGGGACAAACTGTCACGATTTCTAAATTCCATCCATCAGTGGATCACAAGGGATCACGGGAATGGTGCTGCGGTGATCATAACCTTTCACTTGGTCTTGGTTTTGTTCACTAAGTCTAAGATCAATATTTTAATAAAGTGCTGCTGCTGTGGGATGTTCTCTACTCCTTGGAGGAACCAGAAAAATCTTCTAAAATGTTCATTAAAATAGTCGTATTTCTGAGAAACCTCCCATTCCCACCAAGTTACTAAAGCACTGCTGGTGTGAAGCAGCAGCCATGGTCTGCATTCTGATCGTTTTGCACTTCATAACTTGGTGTTTTCTTCAACAGTTCTCCATCTTTCTATTTTGCGTATGAGACTGAATTTGGGTTTTATCCATTTCACATACTAATGAAGACAGCTGAAAGAAGAGAAAAATTAAATCCCTTCTCTGCGACAGAATTTTGCCTCTTCCCCCCCCTCCAAAATTTCTGTGCATTTCAGAAACAGTCTAGCAAAAATGCTCAGCTCTGTCAGGAGACAAAACACTGAGCTCTCGGGCACAGGGTTGTGAGCCCTCAGTGTAGTCTTGCTGCAGCCTGCGGCTGCTGCGGGCAAGAGGCACAGGTTATCCCACAACAAGGCAGTTTTGCAGAGTTCTGAACTTTCCTTTAACACATCAATCAAAGACTTGCAAATGAATGGCAGCTAATCAAAACACCCCTGTCCATCCAACCCAGCTCTTCTACACTGGACATGTACAAGCCAAAGCCTGGTACTTGCTGAGCAGTTGCTCCCAGGCATAACCCAGACAGTGAATTGTGGAGGGTGAGCTCTACCCATGGTTTTGGAGACCTATGCAAATGGTGAGCAGCTTCACTGATTCCTAACAGCCCAGACTCACGGTGTGGCTACCGTGGGAGGGGATGTGAGCCAGACTCTTACTCATTCCTATTTGCAAGCATGGGTGCATGCAAGTCCAAAACTGCTTCACAGTGAGCTATTTAGAACGAGAAGCATGTTTAAGAAAAAATGACATTTGAGAAAGTCACAATCTGTTTGCCAGTTTTTCCTCTTCCTCTGTCTATCAATTAGCAGCAAATGCATTATTCACCACTCATTCTTTGCCTCCTTTTTCTCCTCTGTGAGATTTTCCTTTCAGTCTTTAAAGCATTTAAGGCAGTCATTGATTTTTCAATATAATATATTAATCTTTAAATTGTGTTAATATTCACATCACTGTCAAAAGCAGAAACTCCTTTGCTGAAGGCTGTGGTACTGCCAGGAAAACTTTAAATTTAGCTCACTATATATACACATATATTTTCCCTACTTCCCACACACATAAAAGCTGCACATTCCAGTTGGAACTTCCTTTAAACTCTTTAATTACCCAGGTTATTTAGTCTGTCTCTTTCCTTTCTGATTACTTTATAACAAAATTAAATATCTGCCTCTTGCTGTCCTTCCTATATTAGCAGGCCCATTATTGATTTTTATTACCTTTCCAAAGAGAAGGTTTTGCAGCTGATTGTGATTTACAGTGTAAGCAGTTCACTTATGCTGAGAATTCATGCTGCCATTGAGCCTGCTAACGCTGCTTCTCTCGCAGCTCAGCTGTGCCCAGCACTGAACCAGGTATCAGTGCTAACGTTACACAGCTCTGGGAAATGAAGACGCAAATGCTTCTGTAGCATAAAGAGCATAATGATACTGCTCATTTATGAAGCACTCTCATACCAAAATAGCTCCTTGTCAAAGTTTAGAATTTACCAGTTAGCTGCCTAAAGAGATTCCTATTTCCTCTCCAGTATACAGTGATGTCTGCAGAAGCAAATGTGTTTCTGCTTTTTCTTCACTTACAATCAATGTAGGGAAAAAGCAGCTGAATGAGAAGGGAGGAAATGAGGGAAACAAAAGTACTGAATACTTTAGATAATATTTGGCCTTTTGATAGCCCCAAAGATGATAACGATGGATGCTTCAAGTCCAGAAGTGTCAGGACAGTTGGTCACCAACGCATCGGGAAGAATTACCTGCAAATAAGGGAAGGGACAACTCTTAACTGCTACAGACCAGGTTTTCTTTTCCTCTGTTAGGCACATCTGAACAGCATAGCTCTACACAGCAAGTTGCTTCAGCAGTAGTACCAATTTTTTATGATACATTCCTACCTGAATGCTTCAGAGACCTAATTTCTCACTGATTATGCCACTTTCAACTCCTAGCAGCAGCAGCACAGAGGAAGCAGAAACTGAAGCAAGAACATAAAAAAGTCTGAAGTAGCAACACTGATTTGTTTTACATTGTAAGTGTATGGTTTTTCTCAACTACAGTTCTGAATTCCTAAAGCACTGCATAAATGGTCAAAAGCAGATGAAAATGAAACCATAAACTGATGATTCAGAGATAAAGCTGGAGAGGAGCACATTTCAAGCAATCCATGGTTTACAGTGGATTGGGAAAATAACTACAATTAACCTGCTGACAAGCCTACTAAAAGCACAGGATACAAGACGGTATAGATTATAAATCTAATCACTCAGAATATACAACATGTTGCAATAATTGGGCCCTCTGCACTTGTCTCAAGTATCTATACAGTTAGATAAAAAAATATCTTACCAAAGAATGGAGCTGCTTTACTATTTAAGCCTTCACAACCTGTGGGATTTATATAATGGGATGCAAACATCTCCCTCTAAATTGATCAGTATCCTCAAAGGAGGCAGACAAATCCGTTTGCCACTCTTTAAGACTGGAACCTCATTTTAATCAGGGTTGTGGATACCGATACCATTGTGACAGTTACAGAAATAACTGCAGCTGAATATGAAGGTAGAGTTATAAACTAGCCAGCCAGGTAAGGATTGTACAGTGAGTGCGACAGCATTTGTCAAAACCCTGCTACAGCTTTCCCCATGGCACTATGCTACCAGTTGAGCAGCTCCCAGCCTTCTGCTAGAAATGGGCAATGTTTTGCAGCTCCATCAATGCATGTTCTGAACAAGTGCTGCCCACACTATATCCCCTTGATCACAGTGTAAACAGGAAATCTAATTTTGCTTTTTCTGGAGTATATAACACGGTATCAGTAAAGTCTCCCTCTCAAACATATGGCCTGTGAGTACTGCTCTAAATCCCAAGGAGCTAAAAAACTTCAACTAATATTTCTTCTCCTTCCTGCAGAATTTCTAGAGTGAAAACAAATTTAAAAGCAATTTCCTTTACTGTTTGCTGAGTCACACAGATCATCTTTCCTTACCTCACAGTGACTTTTTGCTTCACTGGCAACTGTACCTTCATCTACATGGGGCATTGGCTGCACATTGCACTTCAGCTTTAGTATGGAATAAACACCTTTGGCTGAGCCCATTCATTACATATGCCCATTCATTACAGCACAACCATTCTGGAAGCTGTAAAATGAATAGTTTTATAGCATCACCACAACGTATCAGATTAATGAAACAAACATTGCAGTCCATCACCTTTTTATCACCTTCTGTTCCATTATTAGTGGTTTTATCCATCATTTCCATGTTCTCCATGGCTTATTGGCATTTTCCTCTTTTCCTAGTAACTGAAAATTAGAGTACATCTAACTCAGTGGAGTTTTGCCATGTAGAGCAGATGGTAGTTCATGTATTTAAGTAATACAATGTCAAAAGGCCAAAGGCATCACTCTTCACATGCCAACCTTTATGTTAAAGTTAATCTGATCTGACTGTGGATCTGGGATATATGACTGTGATGGCATGACAGACCTTTCTTAACTCACCAGCCACCCCAACTACCCCTTCAAACTAAGCTTAATGCCCTTATTTACACCAGCATTTTTATCCTGCACCCCCACAAGCCCTGTGTAATGTTCAGGCCAAAGGGAAAAGACCAAAAAGAAGCTACAGGTTTCAAGCATGGCTTTCGAAATGTGGCAGATATGTTTTAGAGTATTTTCTTTCACTTAGTATTTGAAAATAACGAGAACAAACTCATTTTCAAATTCTGAATCAGGAGCATTTTAGTGTTACTGCAAAGGAGAGGTCACACCACAAGTGGGTTTTCCTCCTCTACCAAAAGAATTCAGTGTTGCAGTATAAAAGTGTTTGCCACCTAGCCCTTACTATTTCAAAGAACCCGATTCACAACACTGTTAGTAACCTTTATTAAAATTTCATCAGTCATTTCCCTTCAAAAAAGATGATGTATGCAGTTCTTCATGCTACACCAAACAATGGAAGAACAAGATAGAGAGACACTTTTGAATTTACATAAAGATTGTGAGCTGTTGTTCCAAAGTAATGCTGAAGTGGTGTGCCCTGTGTGAAGGCATTTGATCTGATCACATTTTTGCATATTGAGTGTAACACGTACAAAATCTATAATTGGAGTCTGTTTTCTCAAAAGAGATAAATGGCTTCTTTCTGTTAAAAGAGAAAATTATATGTCTCTGGACAGGGTCTTTCAGGCCATTTTTTCAAGTAAATTGACTCTTTTATTTTATCCACTACGTATTTAAAATTGATAACGACTTTACCAAAAGATGCTTACATACCTTTTCTATTTTAATAAGGTTGCACTGATAAATATAACATTTTATTTTTATTTATTTTTTTTTTTTCACTGAAGCATAAATGTTGTATTTTACTGCTTACTCAAGGGCCATTTATATGTTGGGATTGATTTGTTACTGCATACCTGCTGCATCAATTTACCACTTCTGGACAAACACCCCTATTTCTGAGGAGTTATGGCTAGGTTCAGTTTTTCTTAGCACTAGCTTGTACTTTTGCTAGTCTATATACTTACAGGACATTACTGCATTTCAGATGGGAACATCTAAGAAAAAGCTCCCTGTACAACATGGAACCGCCCAATCAATCAATTTCCAATGTTCTCTAGTCTCCACAAGCACTGAAATTCCGGAGGAAAAATAAAGAAAAATTGATGGATTTTGTTTCACTTAAGTTTTAAATTTTAGTGTCAATTTTCTCTGGCTGGACAGATCATTTTTTCTTATGAATTGCTCATGTCCTCTCAGTCCACTTTATTCTAAGGTGTATAGTTCACGACAAACAGCCCTCTTGGAACATTTCACCATTTCTTCTACTCCCAAAGCAAGTTGAAAGTTTCCCAAGTTTGTTGCCTTTTCCTGAAAACTGGAGATGAATTAGAATCTAAAAGCAGACCTCATCTTCCCACTCTGAAAGTTCAGATCATAAGCACTGTATTTTTCCACAATAATGCAGTAACACACAAAAAGTGCGGAAGACCAAGAGTCTAATGTGCTAACCTACTCCTTTTGCAGACTTTAGCAAGAAGGAAGTTGGCATCAAGTTCCAAACTGTGACCCTTGCAAAAATACAGCCAAAGGGGAAAAAAATAAGATCATGAAGGACTAGAATAAGATGATGCCCAGATGAGATTGCCGTAGATGAAAGCCCACAAGATTCTAAACGTAAGGTAAGTAAACAAAGAAATTCATGTAAACTAGATAAAAACAAGAGTACAAGGAAGCCAGCCATTAACCTCTCTCTCTGAACTAAGAAAACTCCAGCAAACACTGAGACACTCAGCAAACCCCAGGTAAGTCGTACGCTAGCGCAGAAAATGTGTGCTACGCAGACAGAGGAGCAAGACATCAGAGCTGATGCCACACTACATTAGCAAGCTCTCTGGAAATGACAAATTGTTGCAGACATTGGAAAAGGGGGAGAATAGCTCCAAACTGTTCCCAACCTTGAGGCCTGCACCCCTGCTGCTGAAAGCACTCCATACAAGGCTTCAGGACCCCACTAGTACACAACAGTCAGAAGTGAGGGATGGAAACCTAACAGTGCCAAACCACAGCTTGTAACAGACTCTTGCAGGCCATCAGCCTTGGCAGCCTCTGCTTTAACCAACACTAACCCTAACCCTGAATTACAGGAAACCCTATCACAGCAAAGGGCTGCACTCAATGCATTATCATGTCAAACGATGCTGGCCTTTAGCATCCTTCTTTTAAATGTGCAGATTTTTACAGGCAGCCAAACTCTGCATCTCCTCTTGTTCCTAACCATGATCTGACTTTACAGTTTTTACTTTACTACCCTATACCTAATCCTGACTCGACAGCATACTTACATAAGCAAGAGTAGCATCCTTAGAAAATTCTTCATTTCTAAAAAAATTAAAATAAAATGAGCAAACATGCTATCCAGGGACTATTAACAGCTACAGACACCAAGAGAACAGGGACCAGAGGAGGTCTCAGATGCTGTTTCACCAGACAACTACTTTGTTCCTGTAAATCACAGCACCCACACAGCACCTGCCCACCTGCTCTTCTACACCAGCACATGCAGCGAATTCCAGAAAAGAGCCTGCTCCTTCTAATCTCTGAAAGCAGCTTCTTCATTTCTTTGTCTTTTGAACAATGTGGTAAGAATGGCATCTTCTTGGAAGTAAAGGGATTTTACTGCCTTTATTCTTCCAAGAGTAAAAAACTCTCTAAAAGATGCAGTGAACTGCCTGCTCTCCATTGCACATTCCTGTCATGCCCTGTTTGTTCTCACACCTCTTGAAATTACAAAATTGAATAACAAGATGCATAGAAACAAACATAAGTGAGAGAGAATCAGTGAGAGTTTTAAGAACTAGACTCATATACAGAATTGCATGTGTCTGTATTTTTAATACACACATATAAAAAATGTATACACACACACAAAAAGGTATATAAAATAATAGAATATAGCTTATATTACAATGGATCTATTGACAAAATCTTACTTTGCCCAAAAATACTGGACATTTCCACATCTTTTTTTCAAAAAAGCTGAAGTAAATATTGGATGGCAGACACAGGGACAGTGAGAATGAAAACCCTGGGACCACTGTAGGAGAGGATTTGGTTCGAGACCATCTTAAGAACCTGAATGTATACAAGTCCATGGCACCTGATGAAATCCATCCACGGGTCCTGAAGGACCTGCAAATGAAGTTGCTAAGCCACTGTCCATCATATTTGAAAAATCATGGCAGTCAGGTGAA
>JAOEHY010028425.1:99033-119989 GCA_025447955.1 Psilopsiagon aurifrons
GAGGCACTGGAATGGGTTGCCCAGGGAAGTTGTGAATGCTCCATCCCTGGTGGTGTTCAAGGCCAGGTTGGACAGAGAGCAGGGTGGCATGGTTTAGTGTGAGGTGTCCCTGCCCATGGGAGGGGAGTTGGAGCTAGATGATCTTAAGATCCTTTCCAGCCCTAACTATTCTATGATTCTATGATTCTATGTGAAATAGGACATATAGTAGACTTGAACCTGCCTGTAGCAAATATTAGGGAAACTCAGCTTATCTCTGATGGCACTAAGTGGCTGTTCAAGCAACTGAAGTATGCTACTATGTAGGACTCAGCAATTTTATACCTAAAACAGCTGAGTAGTAGTGCTTTGTGCTCAGTTCCGCAAGGGACTTTGCATCCTTAGCAGCAATATGAAGAGCTGCTGCTGAGTCTTCTGGTACAGCATTATACAAGCTCATTCCCTACTAAACACCTTCCTTTGAACATTTCTACTGGTCAAGAAGTGGTAACTCATTCTACCTCATATTTTTGGAGTTAAAATAAGAATGTGAAGCACTTAACTACTGCAGTTTTCCATATCTGGTCTAATTACATGCTCAATTACCCCAGTACCCTTACAGAGTAGTATGAAAAAGTGTCTTGGTGTAAGTCCCCTGATGTCAGTACATCCTTATATTTTGGTGTTGCTGTATTGCTGATACAATATCCCTGTATAGTCAACAGACTTTTGCGGATTTCCACCCACTGGCTTAATTAATATGTACGACGGGACTTATTTATTCACATTAGCTGGAGCAATTTGTGACTTTGTAATCCAAATTTTGAAAAGGGATTTTCTTTATTTAGATGATTGCACAGAGCAGCAATAAAGTTTAGGCACCATCACGGAAATCCTAGGCCACAAAGTTGAATTACATACTCCTTCCTGATTCACTTAAAGTCTTTAGCAGTGACAGACCCAAATTCTTGCTGATTGGTGACTCTGACTTCTGCTCTGTTGTGGATGCCTCCAGCTATAGAAGTAACAACTTACACAGATCAGCGCAGGGATGCAGTAGTGATTTGTTTCCAGCAAACCTGAAGCCTAGTGGGCTATGGTCAAAAGACACCATTCATGGCGGGTGAGGTAAGAAAAAGAAGCAACAACATTAGCACAGTGTGTGGCTGCCTTCTCTGTTCACCGCAAAAACTGAGTAGCTGGTTCTAGCTGAAGCCAAGTCAATCCAATGCAAGGGGTTTTCCAGGAATAACCAAAATGGCAAACTACAGAAACAACTCCTTGAAGTGGTGCATTTTCTTAAGTCTTCTGAGGTAAATTCTACAACTAAGTACTTTCTTGGATGTGTTTTCCTGTGCTGTAGTCACACCACCCAGATGCTTGTCATCTGCCCAGGGTTTTCAATTGCCTACTCAGGCTTGAGGTTATGAGCCGAGTCTTAGGGCTGTTCTCTTCTTCTATGAGATCCAGAACTACACCTCTGGACATTCAAACCAATCACAAATACCTAAATTAACTGATTTGTCTCCTCAAATGAATCATGGTATACATTTATCACCTGCAGTTTTTAAAAAATCTGACTTCATTTCCTCAAGCAGGCAAAAGAGAAACAATATTGAAACAAATGGTGATGCAGCCAAGTTTTCCCAACATAAATTGGCATAGCACAGAAATTAATCTGGCCCACACTTAGCATAGATTTATAGGATCATAGAATCCTAGAATGGTTTGAGTTGGAATGGACCTTAATGATCATACAGTTCCAACCCCCCTGCCATGGGCAGGGACACCTTCCACTAGACCAGGCTGCTCAAAGACCTGTCCAACCTGGCATCTTGATTTTAATTACGATACTGTCACTTAGGAGCCTTGTGGTTCCCATGTAAATGCACTTCTGCATCAATTGCTCAATAACTGTCTGTGCTTTTACCTTTCAGAAGACAGTAGTAGTAAATATGAGGTAATTTGGACCTCTCTTTTCCTAAGAGATTAACTGCCTTCTGTTTGCCATCTGATGCTGTGCCCAAGAACATTAAAAACTATCACAGAGCAGCTGATGTGCAGAATCTTGCTGGTGGGTCAAATTCCTGGAATATCAATACTTGCAGCACCCAGATCTTCAAAGGCCTTGACTCCTACTGATAGCACTGGGTTTTTGGAACCTGGGACATTTATTCAGTTGATGTTCCAGACCTGTGTTCATAAGTCACAAGTGAAAATTTGAGTTGAGGTCTTATGAAGTGTAAGTTTTTTGGAAAATGCTGTCATTTGGAAGCATGACTTATCTCAGCTAAACGGTCTTCAAAAATGATCACACACTGGCTCCATGCCTGGAACCAAAATGAAAGGCTGTCTGTTGGACTGGGAAGAACTAGACAAGCCTTGCAAAGATGATTTCCAGCCATTTTCATTTGCTGTGTAAAGGGAAAATAAGGGAAATACAGGAATCAGGACTAGTAACAACCCATTCTTTATTGAAGCTTGTAATCTTCCTGTAAAGTAGATTGATTTTTATATAGAGAAATATATAAGAAAGGAGTTAATTTTTGATAACACATAATGCTTTGCTGATAAGGGCAGTACTGAAGTAGATGCATTTGTTCATGACTGTGGTTTTCATTATACTCATGTATCAGACAAGCGCATCTGCAAAAAGTGTGTGAAGGAGATATAATAGCCTCCCTGATAGAAGAAAGAAGAACTGCGGGTTTTTTGGGGGGGTAAATATGCAGTAGTTGAGATCTCTGAATGTACACAGTCTTCCCTCGTAGAAGCTGCGTAAGGTTTTGTCTACAAGCTGTTGAGGTTCTGTCTAACCTCCCTCATCTTTCCTCCCCAGAGCCTTTAATTAGATCACTACTCCACTGTAGAGAATTCCTCTTCAGGCCTGTGCTAGTCTCACACAGCCCATAGGCATCTGCTGCTTTTCTACCTACACCTCTATGTAATGGCTTTTCTGGCAATTGGGTCTGGCCAGAAAATTTTCCTCCTCCCTGCAGGATGGCAGCAGACTCTTAAGCCAGAGTCCTCATTGTCTTCCACTCATACTTGTTTCCAAGTTGTTTATTTTCAAAGTAAAGTTACGTCATCCAAGTTGGGTCCCTCATCACAGTCTACAGAAGCATATTTATTTTATTTCTGGCAGCTGCTATGTTGCCATTTTCCAAAGCATTTTCAAATTCAAGCTCACAGGGGTTGTTAGACACTTCTCCTTCCCCATGACAATACTACTCATAACCTTTTTAGAGAGATGGCTCAGAGGAGGGCTACATTTCTTTGTTGAATACCTTGCCCACAACTACGCCCATACAAGAAGTTGAACAACCAGAAACAAGGTTGGGGGTTATCGTGCCAATAAACCTCCTAGGCACAGTCTTTCCTGTCTTGTAGGAAACTGTGTGCTTACTTTGACAAAACACACTTAGTGGTAAACGAAGATGGGCTTCTACCCTCGGAGACCTGCACAGGCTCTACATCTGCCTGCATTCACATAGTAATATGGACATCTTCTCCTGCCTGAACCATGATGGTGCTCTGTCTAAACCATCTAAGGCCAACTGCAAGGTCTTCACGAAGCTCTCCTCGTGGCCCTCTAATACTCCTGTCTTCCACAGATCTCCCTTTAAACTCACAGAAGACCTCCTAACACCTTCACCCAGTTCTCACAGGACTAGTTTCAAAACTCCAGCTTGAAATATTTTGCTTTCCTTTTCTATTTCTCTCTCATGCCCTTAATTTGACATTCCAGTGAGGGAAGTCACTGCCTGTGGTTAGGACTCCAGATTAGTGTGTCTATTCAAACTTTTCTCCTTTTTTAACTGCTTTTTAACAGAATTGATTTTCACACAACTTCACACAAAAAAAAACAAATTTCAGACCTGCCCATTAGTCCTGTCTGTCAAGTTCACCTTTGCTCCACCAGACCTCAAAAGGACTCTCTGTTTTCCTCATTTTGGGGCTGGAGCTTTAGAACTTTGTATTCAGTTTAGTCTTGTCCACCAGGCTTACACATGGCAACTACAATGAAGTCCTGTACTGTTTCTTATTATTCAGCATTGAATTCCCTTTCTGAGTTTTATTCTATGACTTGAGACCCTCAGACTAATTCCTTCCTCGCCCCTTGGGTTAAACACTCCTCTGTCCAGTCTAATGTCACATTTCAATGGCAGCAGTGGCAGAGCCAGACTGCCAGTTTCTGACTTTCTCTGGTGCTCCCATTTTGGATTTTCTCTCATGCATGGAACTGAATGCTCAGGATAAAGCATGATATAAAGAGAGTCTCACAGAATAGGCACTCTTCATGTGTTGAGATGCCTCTATATTCACATGGTTTTGGTAACCATCTGTTCTGCTCCCACCTAAAATTTCCAGTTTTCTTCTAGCATTACCAATCCTGAGACGGTAATGTTTTCCCTCACCATCTCCCTTCAGATCTGTTTCCTGTGCAGGCATAAGTTTGGGTTTCCCTAAGAAAATCCCAATTTCCTCACTTTTGTGACACATTTACCTGAAATTACTTTTACATGTTCTAACAGTAGTCATCTGTATTAAGTGATAGTTATAGCTACCATCCCACTTCCTGTATTACGCTCAATTTGCAATGCTTTCCCAGTTTCCTTCCATCTTTCAGGGGATATCATGACAAGGGATATGACTCCTAGGCTAGTCCAACAGTCAGAATCTGGGACAGAGGAAAGGCAACTGCCTCAGGGAGCAAACTCTCTCACACATCAGCCTCATGGTTTCTTGCATGTCTTCTAAGGAGGAACCCTGGAGTCCCAACGCTGCTAGATCTGCACCCAGAAACTACAGCTATCCATCTCACAATAGAATCCACAATAGAGGTCATCAGTTAGACTTTTCCTCTGTGGGATCCCATTTGCCAGCATAAAAATGAGATCCAAAATCTGCTTCTCCAAGACCAAGAGTTAATTTAATTGATCTGACGTATAAAGCAATGGGAGTCAATCGTTAAGGTGAGGCAAGTTATGGTAGGTTGCGTTGATACTGTTGATTCCGTCTTTGCAGACTGTTCCCTGTGGCAGCCTGTGCCAGGGACCCAGAGTCCCCTGTCTGTACAGTCTTTCTCTACTTTCTTGGAGGAACATTTCAGATGTCCTTGGCCTATCTAAAGTTTTTGAGCTTCAACTTGTTAACACAGCCTAATGGCCAAAAAACATCCATCCTCCTGGGCTGTGGCCTCCATTAATGTGCCACGGAGTCCTACAAAAGTATCAGGCACAACAGCACATTTGCCAATCTGGGTAACACAAGGCTGTCCTTCACTTCTGCCACCCTGGTGGAACAGGCATCAGCTTTGTGGCACACTGGTCATTTTGGTAAAGAGTCCTTCAGGAGCATCTTATGCTTTTGCAATGTAATCTGCCCATGTGGTGGTAAATACCAATTAAGTTTTCTAGTGCTAATGTTCTTTGCAGTTTTGCCTATCACTTTGCACCTGTCAGAGACAAGCAGTTGTTCTGCAGTGGTTACATAGTACCATGACACCACCTAAATCTTGGCTTGTTGACAATGCTTTCCATACAACCCTTCAGATGGGTTTTTCAGGTCACAATGTAAAATTGAGACCACGCAATTTGTATACAAGTTGCATGCAGTCCTCCATTATGTGGATCACAAATACTCTGCTGAAGTGCTTGTGCATTAGACCTGCTTCACTTTCTTCAAGTATTCATCTTATTGTGCTATATTGAAGGGCAATGACATTTTTAAATGTGTCTGCACTTAAGAAACCTGCCTGACAGCCTTTATTCTCCTTCATTATGTGTCTCAGCACAACCTGCATACATGGCATTTCAGTGTAATCAGAAAGCTAAAATGTAAAAAACCTTCCTGAAAATAATGAAACTTCCTATTTTTCCCAATGGCAATAAGTAACTTAAAGCAAGTTGCTACATACAATTTGATTTTAAACATTCTTTTACTTTTTTCAGTCCTTACTCATGGCATATATTTGAGTCAAAAAGCTCACAGACGAAATAGCCTGATGTGTAACTGACATTATTCAAACCTCAGCCCACTTGCTGTGGCGGATTGCTACCACATTCAATCACCTGGGCACATGCAAAACGGCTGTTTGGATGTTTCATTTTAGCGAAAACTTGTTCCTACATCCAACCTTCCCCAGAGAAAGAGCAGTGGTCCCTGCAAGCAGGACTCACACCATCCTTGTGATCTGCTTGTACTCTCTGCAGTTACCAACTAGATTTGAGTAGCCTTAGACACCTAAAATAATCTTATGCTTCTTTCAGAGTGAGTGGGCAGAATAAATCTTTAGAGCAAAATTTAGCTGCCCTGGTTTAGACAAAAAAAGCATGGAAATGTGTGTTGATGCTCAACCATGCCATTGCAGAAGAGACTGATGGGGAAGCTGGTCCATCTAATACTTGAGGTCCCTGAATCATGAGTACTCTGCTACCAACTGGGAATGAGTGAGAAGAATCAATGGAAAATGCTTTTTCTCCATTGATGGAACTGGAAACTGTGCGAAGACTGATCCTGGGATACCATCTACCCAACATGAGCACAACAGTGAATAATTTTGAGGGAGAAACTGGCGTAAAAAGGCATGAATGAGTGTGTTAGTCTGGGAAAGAGCAGGGTACCTACAGCGTGGGTTGGTCAGGGAAGGGGCCAACTATCTGCAGCAAGGCTGAGCAGGGCTTCCTAACAGAGCATTAGGGTTAGTCTTCTCACCTGCAATTTTCAGATACACTGTGCCTATTTTGTTTTTATAAAACCACAGCATAGGTTTCGGTGTGAAGAAAGATTTTCCCAGGTGAAAAACAGGTGAGTTACACTAGAGAGTTCAGTCACATCACTGCAACATCTGGATTGAGATGGGAGTCCAGGGGAGCTCCTGCTTACCCTGCTTGGGGACAGGCCAGGAGCTGACTCACAGAAGGGAAGCTCTGGGAGAATGCCAAATGAGAGGCAGCAAGAATCCATGGATATGCTGCAGATTCATGACCAATAGACTGTTGTTTGGGAAGCCCAGGAGGACCAGCTCAGAGACACTGCTCCTTTAGAAATACTTATATTTAGTTAGATGAATTTCTACTTAAAAGAAGAGAGTTGCTATTAACTGAGCTGAAAGCAAAACAGATGCTCAGCCCAGTCAGGAGGCCATTACACTGTGATTATTATTATTACTGTATGCTCAATTTCCAGCTCTCTTGTGCTTGTCAGCGATGAATACTGTGACAAAAAAGTCCTTAATCCTTCAGATAACTGGAAGCATACAGAAACATATTTCTCTTCCTTAATTCTAGTCAACCTCTATTGTTCAGATAAACCGTCTGGTCATTATCACATATCTACACTTAGGCCCTGGAGATTTAAACGCAAGCTAGGATAAACCACTGCTGAGCTGACAATGAGGGGTGACATGTGGTAAAGCTATTTTTTTTATAGTTAGAGGTATTAAAAAGCCATTCAGTGAAATGAAGTTGTTGTTATCACAAATAAATTACAGTTCAGCAGGAAAGAATTATATGGAAAACTGATTGGATGAAAATTGATAATGTTTTGGGCAATGTGCTTCCTGTTGGCCCTTTAGTAAAGTGTCAGGCTGTGGCAGTGATCACACCAGTTCCAGATAGCTGTCCATATCCCACCTTCTAGGCTTGATGCATTTAGTCTTGCTCCTAGGTATCTGGCATGTATTCGTATATGTTGTGGAAGAAAAAGGTACTGTGCTTGTGTGCTTTCTGGGCAGAGCTCTACAGGGGACATTCTTCCATGTGGATGAATGGATGACTGAGTGCCCATGTGCCTATTCCAATCTCAAAACAAGGAGAAGTAGACCCTGTGCAAGATATTTCCAAAACAATTATTTCCAAAACAATTATTTCCATTATAAATTGTGGATGTATGACAGGAGGAGAGGAGTATTTGGACTACCCAAAGGTGAATTTTAGCTTGAGAGTCTGGTATTTCAGTTGTAGTGCTGTCTCCGAAACAGTTGCCAATAATCTGAACAGTAGTGGCCACATCTCTCTTCTGCCAACAAACACCCTCATGTAACAGTACCTAATAAAAGCCAGTACAACTTCCTTCGCTTGTGTCATAAAAAGAGTGGTTTAGGATCACTCAAAGAATGGCCATCAAAGGCACTAGCAAGAGTAATTTAATATTATTTATGAAGGTGTGACTTGATAGAATTTGATGGGAAGGTTCACTCTTTTACTTATTACATGGATGAAGCATGTAAATGAAAATCAAGCTAAAATCGAGCTAAAGATGGTTGATACAGAAACTAAAGGTGCAAAAGAGATGCTTCTGTTGATTATGAGGTTCAGCAGGGACCCCCTTGCTTTCTGAACTCGTGAAGGAGCTTAGGTGTTGCTGAGTCTAGTCTTAGTCTCAGACTTGATCAGCATTATGTATTTAAAGGGTTACAATTTAGGTATACACTGCGGTGAATCTCTCATCACAGAGGAGATTTTGTACAGCTTTCATTTATCAGCAGTTTGTGGTTTTAGGTGGATCTTATAAAGTGAGTCTATAGAATTTACTACACTTGCTATAGAAATCTACAAACACATAGATACACACGCATACATAAAGATACATAAAGTATACCTGTAAAAAATTCTGTCTGTTGGAGCCAATAAAGAGCCAGTTTTCTTACATAGACCCTAGTCTCCTTGGAAAAACTCATCCGTGAATTATTAGTGGAAGAGCCACGTGTATCTTATTCGTCTAAGACAGAGCTGTGGCTGTGTCATGCCTGTGTGTAGACAAAAATTGCTTGTGGTTGCACCGGACCTAATTGCTTGAGGAGAACTTGTCATTGTGTCTTCCTTGTGCTCTAGACAGGGAACTTGTAGCACTTGGTATACTTCAATAAGATGATAAAGACAAGTGAGTTGTGTGTGCTCAGGTTTTCTTTCTTTTTGCCTTCCTGTTCCATCAGCATGGGTCCATTTAGGATAATGTGAACAGAGGTTTTGCAAGAAAATTTCTTTTCATATTGCACTCCCAATTCACAACACCGAGAATTACTGTGGGCTCAGCCACAGACAGTAGTCTTGTAAGGAGGGAACAGAGGCAGCCAGTGTCCTACCCTGGATTCAACATATAGCTTATCTCAAAAGTTTGGTTGCTTCCAGTCTCTCTCTCTGTCAGCTTTGTCTTGCTGCCCATCCCATTAAGCAGGAGTGATTAAAAGAAAGTCCTGAATGGACTTCCTGATGACAGAAAATCCTGTTACTAATCTGGATTACATGGATATAGCAGATAGATACCATGGTTATAGTGTCATCAAAATTGCTTGCAGAATAAGCAATTTTGTTCTAACAAGAACTGGAATACATTTAACTGTGTCAGTTCATCCTGTTTCAGCAAATGTCAAGTCATAAAAATGCCACTGAAGGTTGTTTATATATATATTCAAGGAAGAAGAAGTAAGTACCTTCTGAGTTCACAAATCCTGTGCTTCACAATTAAAGTTTTATTTGTAGTGATCACTCATTTATAAAGTTGTCCAAATCTAAAGTTGACTTGAAGTTATTGCTTGTTTCTTCCAGTCTGAGAACCAACTGCAAGAGACTCATCTGCTTTAAAAATGTCTTTGCAAGTATCAGTCCCAAAAGGCAATTAAACTAAAGCTTAGTGAGATATGATGAAATAAAAAATTAATTAGAGCATACATATTCAAAAAAAAAAAAAAAAAAAAGAGGTTTCTGGCTAAAGTACATCTTTCTCTAAATTCAGATTTGCTGCAGCAATAGAGCTGAACTGTTTAATTCCACTTGTGATATTCTGATGAGAATATCACAGTGTGAGATAATAACGTGATGAATAGGTGGTAGCTGATCACATAGTCTGTAAAGTCCTGCCTCTGAAGTCAGTGGAGCAGGAGGCAGTTTCTGCGAGGCACCAGCTCGGAACTACCTGTTAAAGGAACTCTTCCTTCACTGGCAATTGAGGGAGTTCTGGGGAGAGGAGTCTTGCATCTTACATATCAAATACCAAACACAGACTAGAGTAGGGATTCAGCATGATCCATGTGGTGCGATGAAGTTAATTTCAATTGCAGTTGTTTTGGTGGTATTAAGGCCCATCTTTTTAGAAAGACCATTTCATTTTGGAGAGAAATTTGCAGTTTCACCTAGCAAATCTGAATGAATAAAATAAAAAAAGGATGGAGCAGGCATGATGGTTCCCAAGCCAGTCCAAGAAAACCCCACTCATAAGACATTTCTTGTTCACAGGTTTCAGTGTGGATCTGGAATTGTAGCAAGGCATTCAGGGCAGAGCACCCAGGTGAGCTGGGAGTGGACTCTGAGCCTGAGAGTCCTTGCTTAGCATGTTATCCACTGAGGTGGATCTACCTCATTAAACCCATGACCAAATGTTACAGTATCTGGACTGCAACTCTATTCCCTACTAATTATTTTGGTATCACAGGGTATCCTATTAATTCAGGTTATATAGCAGATTTATAGCAACATCTAGAGCTGACATGTATCTTCTAGACTTTCAGAACACATCCTCCCATGTCTCCAGTTACGCATAAGAACTATGAAAAAAACCAAAACTGAACAGACTTTCTGAATACTTTATAAATATACATGTATCTTCAAGATGCCATGTTGTCTGTAGTGACTGTGCATATGCTGTTTGTGACTAGACATACAAATTTTTAATCTGTTGATGCCATTACATAAAATCCAATCCAGACTATCTTAGGTGCTGCCAGCATGGGCAATGTATTTTTCCTGTATCCTGCTGATTTTAGGTCCAGCCTTCTCAGCAGGCACCTATTTTCTTGAAAAGGTAATTAATATGAAATTATGAGAGTGCACACATGCCTGAGAGTTAAGGAAGGACGACAGCATGACACATCACCTTGAACAGGTTACAGTGAATTTTATTCTTGAGAACACTGGTGTTTTCTCGATGTCTTTTCAGACTCACTATAACTGCAGATTCAAGCAGCTCTGAAGGAGACTAGAGTGAGGATCTGCCTTTGGATGGTGGGTCACCTGCATGGCAGTGGAAAATTACATCAGCAAAATGTGTTGTCACTGTGCAGCAGCATGTTGATGTCAAAATAGAGCTGTCCCAGCTCACATACAGAATGCTCACTTCTTCGCAGTGTTTTCCTTCTCCCCATTCCAGTGCCACAGTAGTGGAATGAATCTTTTCCACACATGGTTAAGCTGTGGTGGGGCCTGGGACGGCACACACCAATGATGCGGGCGGACAAGTGACTGTCAAGGCTGATATTACACCATTGTTCTTATGACATACTGTTCCTAGCGAATGTCGTTTATTCCCTGCGTCATCTGTGCTGTTCCTTTCAAGAGGTGGCTGTTCCAGTGGGACTAGAAGGATTCCTGCAAGAAGTGTGAAGTCCTTTGGGACCACTTAAATCCAAAGAGTGGTGAAAATAGCAATGACTGACATCTCTATTTCAGTACCGTAACATTTTAGTTTGCATGTCACCTGGTCCCTGGGACCTTACACATTTATAGCCAGAGGCAAGGCTGTCTGTTGGCAGAAGAAGGGAATGAAACACCATAGAATGCTGTGCTTTCAGCAGTGTGCTTAGATTGCTCATTTGTATATAGCTGGTGTAAATGCCAAAGGAAGACCCAGATCTATTTGTGTGCTTTTCTGAAATTAGCAGCTGGTGTGTCATGCCTTATCCAACAGCTAATTTTGCTCAGAAAACAGATAGACCCTATATCCTCCTGGTCCTGCCTGCTTTGCTCACTCCTTAGAGAGTACTTTGCTCCTTTCCATCTTGGGTTTGTGAAGTCTATGTGGTCTATGAAAGACCACATAGAAAGACCTCTCTGAGACCTCAGTGTGGTATCTCAGGTCTCAAATCCCAGAGTTTAGGGCTCTGACCACTGCCTCATGCTTCCCTCCAGATACACCATGGCCCATGCTTTGACTTTCAGTTTATAAGTCCTTTTGTCTTCTGCATGTTCCCATCTGCACTCATCAGGTTTTGCTTTTTTTCCTACATTGATGCAAAAACATCTGGTGATTAAAGGAACCCAAATTCAGCTTGCGAAGTGATCAGACTGCTCGCTCTGAAGTTAGATTGGTTCAGTTCCCCTTTTATGAGAAACCTTGGGATCTTTGTGAGAGGACTTTGGTACAGGTATCTGCAGAAATGTGTATTTCAGTTCCCCTTTCATGAGAAACCTTAGGATCTTTATGAGAGGGCTTTGGTACAGGTATCTGCACAAATGTATATTGTATAAATAACATGCATGTTGTTCATCACACATACATAATGTGTATATTGTTCAACACAAATTAGTTGGCACAAGGGGAGAATAGAGGCTTCACACCAGACAGATTATCATGGAGAAAAGGCATAGGGAGTCAGGTGTTGGAACCTACACTCAAGTCCTCTAAAATCAAAAGAATTGCCAGAAAAATGTGCAATTATGGTAATTATTCCCATATTCAGAAAAATATTTATAGAGGGGAAAGGATCAAGCTGTGACAGCAGTGAAATATGCTGTCCTGGGTTCTTGACCCATACACAACATATCTTGGGTTTGGCTGTTCTTGGTTTGTTCTGTCTATAGACTGTCTGGAAGTGTTAAGTGACAAGCAATGAAGAATATTTGCTGTGACCAGCAGCAAACCATGCAAGAGCAAAATGTCTAAGAGCAAAAACTGAAAAAAAATTCTGCCTGGTGTTATGACCTGGATGGACACAACCATGACAGACAATTTCTGTCTAAGAACAGCAGCAAGCAGATCAATGTTCTGACTGTCTGCTGCAAATTTAACTAACATCTTTCAGGCTCTGGCTCAGACCTGTGTATACTGTTGCTGCTTGCAGCTAAACTCCGTCCATAGTAATGGATCCTAGGCTCTTTGGTGGAATTGCTTTATATGATCTAGCCACTCTTCTTGGCATGCCATTTATTTTTCTTTGTTGCTTTTATGAGATCTGTTCATTTCTCACAGGGAATTTGTATCAGGTTATTTGTAGTTAGGATGCTGTCCTTAGTCTGAAAATGCCCTTTTGAGCAGCGATGCAGTAAAGCTTTTCCATCTGTACTATGTTCAGTGAGGAGGCTGAGCTTGAGTGTTACACTGAATTAAAAGCAATAGCTTCCTTACAGCTATATCATCACTTTCTTGCTGCCACGAAGCAGGTGAGAGGGAAACACTGCAAGCAACTTGTGGTCTGACAAAGACCATCTGTGTGACTGCTGCCACATAATTTAAGCACTTTTCACTATTCCCAAGTTATGTTGCAAGAAGAGACAAGCAGAAGATATCAAGGAACTCTGATACAACACAGTGATAGGTGGTATACAAGCATGTGATGTCTGGGCAATAAATTTGCATCTCCCATGCTGCAGGTTTATTATAAATGGTACCTTCATGACTTCTTGAAATGCCCTGTCCTCTCCATGGGCCAGTTATTTGTAATGAGCTGTTGGCATTTGTCACAGCAAGCAAACCGAGGATTAATAAAAACCTAGTGCTCAGACTGATTTGAAGAACTCTGCTGAATGTCAAACATCAGGAATAAGAAATATGAAGTAGAGTCACTACTAGGGTGGGCTGCTTTTAAGCACAAAGACAATCATAGAATACTGCTGTGCTTTCTGTGTTTGTTTAAAATACAGCTTTTAAAGCCTTTCTATCTCAGAGGCCATCTCCCCCTCCGATATCCTTCTTGGGATAAGGGATACAGTCACATTTTTAAAATGCCATTAGCGACAGATGGAGCAGTGGAGGTGTTTCTGGCAACCTTACAACTGACAAATGTCTGAAAAATATATACAGTACCTTGCTGCTGGCCCTTATGATAATTCTTCCCATTTCATGGAAGCAAGTGGTGGGCAAATGACAGTCTGTCTTGTTGCATAAGCACTGTTCTGCAGAGCCCTTATACAGCTTTATATGCAGGACTTAAAATTTAAGGTCTGCATCCTGCAAACAGATGACAGCCCTGTCAGCATGAGGAGTGGAAGGAGTTTGATCTTCTTGAATGTCTTGGACGGACAGCAGATCAGTGACATAGCTGGTGTCTGCACAGATTTTGCTAGCTTTGCAGACTCATGTCAAGAAAGTCAGTGCCCCTGGGGAGTCTGCTGTGTCAGTGACATTGTGTCATCCAGATAAATGCCGAACGTCCACTTTCACCTTTTCAGGGCAGTAACAGACTTACCCCAAGACATCTCCAGGGATTAATAACTGTCTAATTTGCAAGATAGCAGAACAATACAGAAGTTATTGATAGGACTCACACAAGGTTGTATTATAATATTTGGCCCTTCAGAAGAACCAGGGAAGAATAGCTCTGTCCCTCACTGCCTCTAAAGCCAATCTTCACTGATATCACCAGCTGTGCAGCCAGCGGACAGGCAGGTGAAAGCACCTTTTCCAGGCTGAGCCTGCCACCTTGAGCAGAAGGCGCACCATACTTCACTGGCTTAGGTCCTAGATGCTTACCACCTAACAGAGCTCAACATACCAACAGACTAGCCAAAACCCCACCTAATTTTACATGCCTCAGGATATAGCAGCACATACAGCTAACCACCAGAAGCTTCTCAAGTAGCCCCTGCAACCCATACTAAAGTTTTGGTGACATGAACCTTTTTGATAAATATAATAAAACCTATTTTATTCTCACATTCCATCATGACACAGCTAAAGCTGAGGTATGTACTAGTTGCAAAGAAAAAGTCATGCGTGCTGACAGCCATCTTGGGGAGGGTTTGGGATAAAATTCCTGCTTCCATGTTGTGTAAATTGCTGCTTCAGGACTCTTTTCCATCAATGTGCCTCAGATGAGAAGGTACTAGGAAAAAAGAAAGAAGCAGCTTTCTGTTTTGTCAGCACCTAGTGCCAGTGTGATCTTATGGTCATGGTCATAGCACTTTATCAGTTGTGTTCAGATCAAGACTGCCCAGTGCTGTTTAAAGAGAAAGCAAACAAGCTGTTCTTCAAAGAGGCTAATGGATGTGCATCTCTTTCTGGAGCAGCTAAGCATTTTCTGGAATGTCTGGGTAGCATTTTGCAAGCAGGAGTGAAGCATGCATGTGTAGTCAGGACCTTGGTGTTGAACCCGAGTTAACCAGATTTTTCTTGGCTGTGGGTTGGAAGCCACACAGCTAAACCATTTTGTGTTGGGACACAGCAGAGCTTTAGTGTTTAGGTTGTGTGATCAAGAGTTAATCACCACAAACACAAAGGCCTGATAGGGACTAGGTATAATTAAGATAAGAGATAAAGAGAAGAGATAAAAATAAGAGTAAGATAAGAGGTCCAGGAGCTGGGTGTAGGAGACACTATGGCAGAAGGGCCAAATACTGGAGGGACCAAATGGCCTGCGAGTTGGCTACAGGAGGGACTGTAGGTCTGAGCCAGCTACACGAGAGACTGTTTGCATAGTTATCTCTATAGGTCTCAGTATCAGCAGCTGCACTGGGGCTGCAGATCTTAGGGGCTTACAGGTCCAGGTGACAGCGACAGGAGAGATTGGGATCCAGGAACCAGCTGCTGGATAGACTTTGTGTCTGAACTCAGTTACTGAAGGAATTCACTAATTAAATATATATATATGAATATATATATTCCACTATTTTTATGCATGTATTTGTGTACATGTATTGCACCCAAACACTGCCGTTCTGATTAGCAAGAAGAGTAATAAGGTGAGAGCACTGCTGCTTACAGTGCTTCTGTGACTGCAATGTTTTTGGTCTGCATTGAACTTTATGATCAGCCATATATATATATATGTACATATACACGTAGTATCCATGCATTTGTGTGTGTGCCTGTGGGGAAAACATACTCAGCCTCACTACTGGCTGGACTTGGGGACATGAAGCTGCAGCAACATCACCCTCTCTCAGGCTATTGGATTTGGAAGCTCCCAGCAATCAGCACAGGAACACTTACCATAGCAAAAACTGCCCATAAAGTCTGGTCTCTGCAGAATGGCTTTTTTGTTTGCTCATTATATTTTTGTTTAAATAACTCTTTCCTTTCTTGCTTTTTTCTGTCCATCCCTGTGATATTTGCCTTGCAGTGTTACTCTGTGCATGAGGGATGGCTAGACCCAGCTCCCTTCTCATTCTTCCAGACCAATCCCAATTAAATGACAGGGTCTTTTCTCATAGCATTTTCTGCCTACCAGAGTTAAAGGGATCTAAATTAGCACTGATAACTACTACTTTTGATATAAAGGCAGGCAGTATGCCCTCACTGCTACTTTTACCAAATTGCATAAACTCAAAATCAAACTGACTTACAAGTTACGATGACATTCACAAGTTTAAAACCCTATGATTTAAATGTGCTGTAAGTAGGATTGAATCTAATAGTCTACCATTCAAGGCTGAATGTTCAGTAATTGCAGCACTGTGCAGAATACAATAAACCACCAGGAGAAAAAAAAAATAAAGAAATAAAGAAGAGCCTTATTCAAGACAACAATGCCAGAAGAGGTAATTGCTATTGTAGCTCAGCCTCTCTGAGGTGTTCAGCACTTCTGTAGCAGCATAAGTTCTTCCCAGCTGTCTGTGCTTAGCAAAGTTGTAATCGGGAAGAACAAAAACCAAATCAAAATATGAATAAGAAGAATCCCCAATCCTTTGTATTTGATTCCAGCAGTAGAAACCCATGGTTGAAGCAAAATAGCACATACTTTATGACTTTGGCTTTGGAATGGTGTTTTTTGAATTGGTTTTTGAAGGCAAAGACAGCAAGTGCAGATTTAACTTCCCCAGAATGAAGAATGAAGTGATCCATCTCACTGTAACATGACGACCTCTGCTTTGCCATGCATTTCTGTACATCCATTGCAGGTGCTTAGTAAGTTCGGAGATCATTTTATAGCACGGCTTCTTTTCTCTTGGATTTGACCTGTTCTCCTCATATTGCTACTCCAGTGGTCCATAAATTAAAGTAATAGAAAAATTAGTAGTGAGTCTTTTTTTGCAGGACATAAGCTAACATTTTCTTCTGAACAGAGTGCTGTACAGGTGGAGTTCAACCCTCCCTCTGCTGAAGCAGAAGACACTTACCTAGTTTTCCTTCATTGAGAGAAATTTGTGATTTTGTTCACACTATGATCACCCTAATTACATCAGAGATGTTATATTTCAAGAAGCAGATTCTTGTTTGGGGCATAAACTTAAAACTGGCTATCCATAGTACTTATGGCAAAGTACTTACTTTAGGCTCTGCATGAAAATGTTAATGCTTCTAATTTCCTAGATTGCTAAGAAAGGATGCACTAGGTCGTACAGACTGACCTGATGAATGTCGTGTTGTGTGTCCTCTGAGCTCAGCACCAAGGGTAAAACTAAAATATTTCAGTCCCCTGGAGATAGACATTATTTGTGTAGTATATAATAAGAGGAAAGACTTTGGAACAGCCAGGACTGAACAGAAGGGATTAAATGACAGGCTCAGGTTATCCCACCAGGTGAGTAATCTTGAGATGACAAGCATGGAGAAAAACACACCAAAAGAGAATGTGTGTCTTACAGGGAAGAAGAACAGATGTTTCTAGTATCAGACTGCAGCAGAAAACAGTATTAACAGATTAAGGATATGTAACAGAGAAGCATAAAAATGAGGACAGAATATGTATTTTGATATCCAAGAATGACATTGATACAGGAACAGAGAAACCTAGCAGAAGAGCTGATAGAAGCCCAGGACTGGGGACAGACAAGCTCAGCAGCAGCATTTGAAACCTGGAATCAGTGAAACAGAAATGGCAGTGACCACTCTCCATCCTGTCATCCACCCCTGCATACAAAGGCAAGACCAAAACAATCAAGAACATCCCTGATGTGTTTGCCCAACTGCGAAGGAACTCCTGGCCTTCTCAGTGCCATTTGTCACTTGAAAGCTTACTTCTGAGTCCAGCCTAAATGTTCACATGACATTTCCCCTCCATTTTTTTAGTTCAGTGAATTTGTATTTCCACTGTAGCAAAAGGTTTCACATTGACATATGGGTCAGAAAAATGCCAAACAAACAAGCCAAAATGCGTTTGAAATGGTTGGGTTCAAATATGTTGAAATTTTAGATTTTGTCATTATCTAAACCAAGGTAAATTCAACAGATTTTGGGGGTCCAGACTGAAAGTGGTATTTCAGCTGAGTCCCTAAGCAAAGTCAGCCTCTTAAAGTTGTGTGTCCATCTGTGTCTTCCAAAATTTTTGCATATAAAAAAATTCAGTTTGAGAGAATATTTTGAAGTTTAATAGAGTATTCCTTTCAATCATTGCAAAAATCAGCACCTGTCTTAGAGTGAGAAACCCGAATTATTTGTCGCTGAGAAAAAAGCCCACGGCTTTACACTTTATTTTGAGTGACTATGGCTTTTCAGTTGGCACGTGTGTAACTCCAGATTACCCAGAGTATTTGCAGTCTTGGGGCTGGTAGCGAGGACTGGGGCAGCTGGCTTTATCATGGTGGGTTGTGGTGGTATGGTGTAAGAGAAACAGGCTGCAAATCTGGAGGAACATGGGCTTCACAAATACCACTCCTTGATTTTCATTCTCAGGACATCTGCCCGTCAGAGAAGCATGTGGCTGCTGGAGGAGCAAATCTGCTTTGAATAGCAGAAGAACAGTGTGGCAATGTTTGGAAATAATTCTGCTGATTTCAGGAGTCAGAAACAGCTCCTTCACACCCTGGGAGTACTCATGTTTCTGAGAAGATAGTGGGCAGAGGTTTGGAAGGCTCCCCCAACAGTGAAGTGAAATGTATGTCTTTGGGCAAGTGATACAGAGAAACTGATGCTGAAGCGGAATGGCAAATACAGTTTGCCAAGCTGAAGATCAAGGCTTTTATTTGGTTGAAAATAATTTCTTCTCACGTTCTTTTTGGTGGAGGATTTATCAGCATGGATTTATTCCAGTTCTGTTCTTTTAGCCTTATTAGTGGAAATAATGCTTCCAGCCTTCACTTACCACTTTTAAGCATGAATTTAAAATCTGACAGCTTGTCAGGCTATCTTGTATCAGCACTTCCTTCTGCATTGCCAAAGTGAGGTAAAAGAAAGAATAAGGCTAGATAAAAGAGTGAAGGGCTGTTGTGCAGTGAGAGGAAATAATTTGCTGTTAATGCACATGACAAACCGAAGCATTTAAAGTAAAGGTCATTTTGGGGGTTATCTTGAAAAGAAATGAGGGCATTTCTAAATAATTGACTAGTATGCCTTAATATTACCCCAAGCGACAAAAGGCAACTGGAGTGTATTCTAAAGGTCTGTGGGAGAGCCTCATGGGTGGAGCGGGGTAATGAAACGGTCTGTCTACTCCAGCCATCCTGGCTTGCCTTAGAGACTAAAAAGGACTCTACAAATGTTTCTCTGCCCAGACAGCCATCTCCAAGTGACCTTGGAGACACAGCACTGCCTCAGTTATGCATGTCAATGTTTGGCTATCTTGTTCAGGCCAGATAGCCTGAGGTAAGCAAGGGAAAGAGGTGATTTTTTACTGGTCTTTTTTTCATTAAAATAAACAAGGTTTCAGGTTCAGTCTCTAGTGGTTCTGACAAGAAACAAAGAGTCCATGTGGCCTAACTGGAAGATGGTTCGTGTTAGGTATCATGAAAGCAGCTCTCAGGGGAGAGAAAATGATGATTTCAAGGAATTTTTTAAGGGAGGAGCTGGCACAGGTCGTCAAATTATGATTAGCATTTAAATCAGTAATTCAGTCAGTTCTGCAATGCTATAGATGAGAAACTGTAGCTGCAAGAGAAGGGAAGGGAAGCTGTTAAAGAACACTGTGCATCATCCCTGAAGCAGAGCACAGTGATTCAATGTCTTCCTGAGTGATGAGATCAGACCTTAAAAAAAGTTTTCGGCTAGATGAAAATCCTGAGCCGGAGGATTTTGACTTGTCAGAGAGAAAAACCTGAGGGGAAGAGCCCAATACATACTCAGTTTTTAGGTTATCTTTTATCATATTTGGAAGTGTTCCTTCTTAAAAATGAGACAAGCCAAATCACAAAAGATAGATCTAGTAAAGCAGCATGACTTTGGAGAACTGACTATGCAGAAGTGAGACCAGGCTGCGGGAGACATAGCTAAGGCTGTAGGCAACCTAGCTAAGGCTGTAGTTTCCTGCCTTACGTTAAACAGGACTGAAAAGCACTGTCCTCACTGGGTAGCATGGGCTGTCTTTTCTCTGTGTTGTCTTTTTAGCAGAGAAGTCAGGAAACAGTGGTATGAGACAGTGGAGATGGTATCGACCTTGGACACCTCATGCTATTATGTCAGCTCCTATGCAGCAGAACTGATTGGATCAGAGACTTGCCAAGGAGGAATGCTGTGTCGCTACAAGAGGAAGGCAGTGGCCAGTGGGCTAGCAGTTGTCTTTCTTACTTAAAAAAGAGAGGAGGACTTTAAAGAAGTACCACTGTGCTCCAGAAAATGATTTGTCATTATCAAGTATTTGCCAGCTTGTCTTCCTGTTGTCATTTTCTTCCCTCAATAAAGCAGTTTCGTCCAGTCAACTGATTAACTGTTTGCAGGAGGGAATTGCACCTCAACCAGCATCCAGATGTCTCAAGATAGCATTTGTTAGTGACACCTGAGAACTGAATCCAGACCTTTTCACTGGCCACCTTCATCTGCCTGCATAGTATCTTATGTTAATTAAGGTCAGGCATAAAGTGATTATTAAGAGTAAAAAAAAGTCTATTAAGTAAAAAATACGTAGATCATCACTTGAGTATTATTTTCTTTGTTTTATACGAACACTAGTGAAATTTTTTTGCATTTGTAGAGGTAGGGTGAAATTCATCTGCAGTCAGCTCCTTCTATTTCAATCTCTTTTGTTTGACACTGTCTCACATGACATCCTTGTCTCTAAATTGAAGAGACATAAATTTGGTAGGTGGATCACTCACTGGATAAAGAACTGGCTGGATGGCCGCACACAAAGAGTTGTGCTCAATGGCTCAATGTCCAGCTGGAGGCCAGTAAC
>JAOEHY010028426.1:0-27207 GCA_025447955.1 Psilopsiagon aurifrons
CCCTGTTTAAGTTTGAACCCATTACCCCTTGTCCTATCACTACAGTCCCTAATGAGAACAGTCCCTCCCCAGCATCCGTATTGGCCCCCTTCAGATACTGGAAGGCTGCTATGAGGTCTCCACGCAGCCTTCTCTTCTCCAGGCTAAACAGCCCGAACTCTCTCAGCCTATCTATAATGTCATTTTTTATTAGATATTCAAATAGTGTGCCCATATGTCATAAGAAGAAGAAAGACAACATTTTTTCCCAGTCTAAAAAAAGACATCACTCTGTTTAAGTGCTTGACCTAGGGTTTCCATAATTTTAAGTTCCCTGTCTGGTAGCAAATTGGCAATGAAAGACTGAAGTCTTACTCATGTTCAGATTTATTTCAAGCAACTATAGTCCATCCAGTTCTTGAGTCATGTTTTACCACTACTTGGCTATCCACCCCACTGCAGATGTATTTTGCCTTGTAAGCATCCTGACTGGGCTGTAGATGTGATTAAAGTTAAACTTGTATTTTCAGAACAAAAGTTTGAGTTTGCACATTTCTTGTAACGGGCCTCTGGGTTGTGTGCTCCCTGTGAAGTGCAAACATCCCTATTGGCCATGCTGCAATAATGGACAGCAAAATCACATGCTTTATTTTTATCGTCCTTTAAACGTGGATGAACTTCTATTCAGTTTGGTCAGTTATTGAAAGTTCACCCTGGCCCTCGTATGGGATTTTTAGGTTTAAAAGTGAATTGCACCACAGTGTTTTGCAGTTTGACTTATGGAAGCCATTGCAGAGGAACAGGTGGGAATATTCATGGTATGTTTCAGTTTAGCTAAAGCCCTCTATGTTTTAAATAATCAGAAATTCAAATGTCATAAATACTTGTTTGAATGCCTGGTTTTTTTTTTTTTTGTATTTTCCATGACCAGCATAGAATGTCATTTTCTATTAAGTGTACCAAGGTTTCTCACTAATCCAGGTTATTCAGACTTTGCAAGAAAAAGCCGGATATGGTAAGCTGTACTTTCTGTGGACAGACCCAGCTGGATGGTCAATGATTTTGAATACGAGTAGGAGGAGGAGACCTTTATCTCTTACCTTTCATCTGTTCAAGAGGATTTCTTACCCCTGTAGTGAATTATTCACAACAGAAATTAAAAATTGAGCAGCCTTTGTCCCTTGAAGCTACACAGGGTTGTTCAATGTTATCTGTCAGATCCATCCAACAAATACTGTATATGATCTTCAAAGTGCAGTTACAATGTCCTGGAAAAAACAGATTTCCACATTATTACTTTAGATCAACCTCACTAATAGTAACCTCTGCATGTATCATATCATACACAGGTCTCACAGGTGTTTGTCCCTGAGGTGTCTATTGTTTCCCCCCATCTTCTTTGCTAGCAGTAGAAGGATGCACAGGATTGTCTTCAGCTCCCTAAGACTGAAACCACCAAGACCTGTTCTCCCCAGAAGGAGTATTTTCTTGGTTTTAGTTTTTTTTAGGTCAGTTGCTGGCAAATTCTATTCACTTCAGCTGACATATTCCATACAGTCTTTTTGCATTTCCCTCTCTGTGTGTTCACATAATGCCAAGGAACTAGTGGGAGAGCAGGTATTAGTTCTGCTCTGTGCTCTCTGCACAGAGATACTGTGATCTAGAAACTCCTGCAGCAGTCAAGGTATCGCTGTGCCTTGTTATTTTGTCCTTGTTCTTTTGCTCTTGAAGTATTCAACTGCTTTCTGCTTTCTTTGCATGAAGAGGTGCAGCAGATCTGAAATTTTGAGAATATATAATACCTTAAGATCTCGTGCTGCCATATGACTGTTACAGCTGTTTTTTAAATGGTGTGCATTTTATCTCGAATATAGTAGATGAATGGATAGATACATCCATACCTACATACACACACACACTTAGGCTGCCCCAAAGACTGAATTCCCTTTTCTGTACACAGACAATGGAGAGCTGGAGCATAGCATCCCATTGCAGTCAGTGCACTTCCAAGGTGGGGACTGGCATGGTGCACCTCTGAGGGATGAGGATGGTTGCCTTAGTTGGCTCTGTGCAGTGAATGCCTGCCCAGGTTATACGGAAGAGAATTAATATTCCCACTGACACACATGGTAGCTCCATAGAAGTCAAGTGTCTTGGCAAACATTAACATCAAGGTGCATGCAGACAGTGATCACCTCATACAAAGCCATATTTCTACCAAAGTGGGTGTTGAATTGTGCTCCACTGCTTCTTCCCTTCTGCTGATATGTAAGGCACTTAGATGATGAGTTTTCATCACTTTGCCTTTACAAGGCTATCTTTGGGTGAGCTGGACCCAAAGAAATCTCTTTGTTTAGTAAGCAGTCAGGGGGACTCAATTTTTGACACTCGTGTAAGTTAAGACAAAACCTTTGGATGGGTGCTTGCAAAACCAGCAAGAGTCTGTGTTCTTCTGCTAGTGCCCTTGAGCTTCTCTCCCTGAACCCTTTGGGTCAGAGTTATGTGCTCTGAGTGAGTTTGAAAATTGGGGCAGCTCTGATACGGCCATTTTCTTTCGAGAAGCTGCTGAGTTTCTTGACAGCTTAAGTAAAGGTTATCTCAGTAAATGATTATTACAAAGATTAGCAAGTATCTTACTCTGTCATGCTGGTGTTTAGATAGAAATTGCAATCCCAGTATTGCCTTCTATAGTGGCAGTGTATCTAAGCTGCCTTCCCAGGGAAAACTATGGCACAGACAAGGGGAAGTCATGCCATAGGGTTTCTTGGGCAGCACTGAATGCGGTCCTGTCTGCTGGCTGAAATGGGAATACATCTTTCCTGCTTGAAAAGCAAAGTTTCGCATAGAGCATCCTTCAGGCAAAGTTCATGTTGTATGAGCAGTAAGGTCAGAGGATTCATAGTCTCCTTCAAGTCAAGAAGGAGCAATAAAAATATATTTTCTGTCATTAAAGATAATCTTGTGTACAGCAAGGGCACGAACAGTGTGTCAGCAAACTGGCCCTGTGAGACAATGTTATTGACGCTACTTCAGGCTTCTTGTTACATGCAAACTAGCATTACTATTACAGTAGAGAACTGGCACAGACCTTTCAGGATTATGTATGAAGAGCAGCAACTCAAATACCATCTGCCTAATGTGATAAATTCTAAGTATTATTCCAAAGAGGTTTGCCTGAATCTTTTGCAGAGCGCACAGCTCTTCTGCAGCTGCCAGTTGCTTTTATCCTCAGTCCCCTGCCCATTATTGCTTCTTGGATTTTGGGCTGAGGTCAAGTGTAGTACCAGTTAAGCCTTAGCATCTCCTCTCTTTGGGGACTCTTCTGCCCTGGCAGCAGGGTGGAGTCAGTGACCCCCAAGCTCTTTTCTGTCTGTAACTACTATCATTGGGGCTCTTTAAGAGACCTAGAAGCTTTCAGAAGTCAAGCCCCTTTAACATGCCTTGCAAGTACAGCTGAGATGCATTGGCATGAATTCTGTTTCAAAAGGCAGGTGGGGCTGGGTTGGGCTCTTTTTAGAGTGGGAGAAATTGCAGTGTAGCTGAGGGTTTGTTTTTTTTTCTGTTGAAGGCTAACAAATAGTTTTACCTGCAATGGGGGATTTTTTTTTGTTTGTTTGTTTTTGTTTGGTTGGGTTTTTTTTTTTTTGGGGGGGGGGGTGTTGTTTTTTTTTTTTACTTTAATGTTTAGAGGAAATATAAACCAAAAAGTTTTGGAAGACACCACAGGTAAAGTCCCCAAGAGCTTTGCACCCCTTCATCTTCTGGGACCAAGCAAAAAATCTCTCATACATAGGCAGAGCTAAAAGTACTGTGATAATATATGCATGTTTTTCATGTTTTTCTAGTTTTGTTAGTTGTGAACTTTTTAATCCAAAACTAAGCATCCACAAGGGCTCTGTAATTGCCAGCTGGACTTAGAGCGTGAAGACCTTGCCTAATCCTGGTTTTTGTACATGGACCTATTAATCTGCAATGGAAAAGTTTGTTGAGCAGTCAGAAAGGGGAGTAAGATGCTGATGTCCCAGACAAAAACCTTTGGAGGCTATTTTATTTGGGATTTTGTTGGGATGCTGGGTTTTTCCATGCCTTCGCTTCCTGAGCTGTGGCCCATTTTAACTGCTGTGACAGGAAGTTGGTGCATCTGTTAGAGCCTGTGATATAGCGCAGGTCATGTGTTCCTTCCCAGTTTGTTTTTCATCCTGATGCAGCTACATAGTCCAGCCTTCAAATGAGGAGGTCTCCAACAGCAGGTTTTGTCCAGAGATCTATGTGCATTTTCCTGGTGGTTTCTTTCCAGACCAGTCCCTGTTTTGCTGTCTGTAGTAGGCCCACTTCAGGGTTTATATGCAACAGTTGCATGAGTGTAAGTATATGATGCGTGTAGGGGTTGGTTTGTTTGGGTTTTTGTTTCCCTAAGTCACTCATGGAACAAGGAACCGTATATATGATCTCTGGAAGAGACCATAAAATGATATAGCAGAACCTTGTGTGTAACTCGAATAAAGGAATTTCACTCCAGCATTCCTACATCAACTCCTGTAACTACAGCGTATCTTCCAGTCTTTGTGTTGGCAGAGATCGTTTAAAAACTCCACTCTTATCTCTGCAGATACCCTTTGTAGAGGAGCATACGTGGAGGATGTTGTGAATTTGCTTTCCAGCTAAGGAGGGCTGGCCAAGTACCTTCTGAAACCTCTTCTGGGGCAGTACCAGCCAGCTCTATATGCCTTGGCATAGGGAGGGATGGAGGCGACTTCTGCTGCAGGAAACCTCTGGTTGGCTTTTGTGGAAATGTAGCGATGTCTTCCAGAGTCTTAGTCTCCCAGCTGATTTTGTCTCAGAGATGTGTCTGGTTTAATGACACAAGCTGTGGGAGGCCAGGTTTTGTTCACTGTCTCTTGCTGCTATTTTTGGGATGCGATTTTTCT
Source organism: Psilopsiagon aurifrons (assembly GCA_025447955.1). NCBI lineage: Eukaryota > Metazoa > Chordata > Aves > Psittaciformes > Psittacidae > Psilopsiagon > Psilopsiagon aurifrons. The sequence continues at coordinate 4,908 of JAOEHY010028426.1, forward strand.
ATTTCAGTTGACTGGGCATGGAAGGAGTGTTGCTATGCTTTAGGGAGCACTGCAATTAGATTCACTGGAAAGAATCATGATTAATAATTACGACTGTTTTGTTACTAAAAAAGGAAAAGGTAGAAATAAATAACAAACTGCAGTTACTTTGAAGGCAGTCTCTGTCTATGTCTCTTTGAAGAGCTTTGAACAGACCTAGGAGCACTTGGGCTCTTCTCAGGGGCCAGCAAGGCTCTCATTTCCATACGTGGCAGCGAGCCTCGCTCCAGGGTGTAAGTAATCCGATGAGTTGTCTGGTGGAAGAACCACATTTATCAGTTGGTGACTCTTGTTTGGTAAATCCCAGATAACTGCAGCAGCTGGGCAAATCTCAACTGTGTTCCAAATAATTAGCAAATGTATTTGAATCAATAATGGCAGGGAAGCCACTGAAACAGCTTTCCTGAAACAGATCAGTGAATAAACACTGTGAATTTTCAGTCCAAGTGATTCTGTTTACCAAGAATGGTTTCTTTCTCTCTGTGAGTACATGGCCTCAGGCCTGCCACGTCTAACAGAAGCTGTTACTACCTGAAATCGCACTTCATTATCCCATTAGAAGCTGAACTAGAGAAGTGTCATGCTAGCTGCTGGCCCCTTTTGCCAGCCTCTTGTTCCTCCTCATGTCGTGGTTGGGGATGCCTTTGTATGAGGAAATCATGCTGAGCTTGGAAGACTGCTGCTCTGCATGGCTGGCTTGCTGCGGAGCCACAGGCAGGTTGGAGTGAACTACAGCAGAGAGCCGGTGCACTGGGAGGGCAGGGCACTGCTGGTGGCTCAGCAGAAGGAAAACATCTGTTTTCTTCAGGTTTCTGTCGAAATGGAGTATCCCATGCAGTGAGAGTCTGGCAGCTTCACCGTCAGTCCCTCATGGGCACTGTGGCTCAGTGCCTTGGTCCTGGCAGGACTCCTTCACCACTAACTGCTGGTCTGCTCAGGGCATGGAGAGCGTGCAGGCTGTGCCGTCCTTGGGGCAGCAGCTCTGCAGAATGTCTCTGGAGCCTTTTGAAACTCTTAGCATTTAGTTATTTTTACGTATAGGTATGTGTGTACATATATATGTATATAAAATAGTTCACTTTTGACTCCATATCATAGGAGCTGGAAAACTGTTTCAGTTGGTCCAAGCACATGTGAAAGAGTCTTTAATTTAAAGTTGTCTCATGGGGGACCCCAAAAGAAGTGGTTAAAAAGCTTTCAGACATTCATTCTATGAAGTTTTGGAATAAAATTTTGGAGTGTTTATTGAAAAAGAGGTATCTATTAAATAGTCCCCTGCTTTTGTGTGTACAAATCGGAGTCACAAGGGCATTTTCTTCTGAAAGCGCAGTGAAAAGCTTGAGGTTTTTTTGCATACTGGCAATGATTTTGAGCAGAAATGTTGGTATCTTCTTAATCTTATTAATACAGGAGTGTTTCATTAATCTGTTGCTTGAGGTAAAATTCTTCCTCTAACAACTGAGGTCTTGTACCAGATTAATGTGTCCTGGTTTTACATAAAACCAGCCATGTTGCTGGTTTTTCTTCCCTTTTGATCCTCTGTTGTTGGGATTTATTGCCTGCCATTTATAGCTTTTGCAACTTGCAATTAAGGATTCTATTTTGAATACCTAATGCATAAGCAGGATTTACCGTAACTTAGTATTTGGATACGTCTTTCAAACCATAGCAGAAAAAGAAAATGCTTCAGATGTGACGTAAAAGCGTAATGTTATATGAATAAACTCTGTATTTTTGTTAAATACTTCCCCATCAGTTTGAAGAGCTCCCCTGTATAATATCTGTCCGATATCATCTGTAGGCTGGTGTATGTCTGTGTATATATACGTGTGTGTGTGTGTTTATTTTAGCATATTGCATGTACATTGAGCATTTGGAGCAAGAAAAGTTTAATATTTGTATAATTAACCTTTTTTTTTTTTTTTGATCTAACCCCTCCTGGTTTTAAATGCTCAGCTGGCTTTGTACAATAGAGGCTGACTGGATATTCATCTCTGTTCTTGAATGAGTGTTGGAGCATCTGATGTATGCATCATAGCTGTCTCCCCTGAAAGAACAACTTCCCCAGCCAGTGCATTTGTCTCCAGGCCCCTATCTCTGCAGGGCAGCCGGGAGTGGCAGGAGCTGAGAGGGCTTTTGTGCTGTCTGACTTCTGGGAGGTTTGTGTTCTGGGGGAGCGTGTGGCTGCTGCACATGTGATGAGCCCCAGCTCTGTGTGTCTGCTGCATACTCATTGTTATTGGCAAGGAAGAGGCTGTGAGAACCCCAGGTAGTAGCTAAGGTGGCCAACAGCATGGGAAACTTGGACATTACTGGGTTAGACCTTTAAACATGCTGAAGGGCTGGCAGATGGAAGGATGGGTGGGAGAAAGGCTTTTTCCTTTGGTTGGGCTGGGAGAGTGCTAACTGATGGTCATCCAAAGAACTAGACTGGGCTGAAAATGGTGTATAAAGAAAGGAGATAATGAAAAGAAAGAAATGGTCTTGTGCCCCCGATCATCTTTCAGATAAAAATCTCTGTGTTGGCTAACAGGAAAGCTGGAGATTATGTTTCACCAGAAATGGGGGAGTGGAATGAAAGCCCATGTGTATTTTTAGCATCTCTTGTAATCATTTCACCTTTTGAAATGAAAGCATCAGTGCATTAGACCAGAGAAACTGGGGAGAGGATGTGTTCTACCAAGGGAAATGTCATGCTCGGAGTGGATTGACTGAGTCACAAACTGACTGAGAGATACTAGTGTTGGCCAGGGCAGAACCGTTTTCTCCTTGCTGCAAGCTTCCTTCCTCTCCCAGCTCCTCAGTTGTAATTCTTCCTTCACACACTTCTGTTCGTTGTCTCCTCAAGCATCTATTCCCAGGTGATTCTACCCTCCAAACTATATCCAGCTGGAGTAAACCGTAGCATATGCAACATGCTTTGGGATGTTCACCAAGTCCTGCCCAGAGGGTAGGCAGCCCTGGCAAGGTGACATTACCTTAATGGAAGCTACCTAGCAATGCTGTTTTCAGCTTGCTTCTTAGGCAGAAAGATAAAAGATCTAACATGAGGAAGAGAGGAGGGCATCTGTTCAACAGTGAATGCTTATTTACTGCTCACCTCTGAAATGCCAGTGAGCATTTGTGCTGTCTATTTTGAACTGACTACTGGCATTGGAGAAATTACTGATGCTCCTCTTCAAAGAAATTGTCCCTCAATTTCTAAGGAGATAGACGAGGTCTGTCAGTCTTCCTTTGTAATCACATGCTATTGCTCTGCTGCATCCAGGAAAAGGGAGTAATTCCCTGTTGTTTCCACCCTTTCCCTATCCTTCGTAAGCTGGTAAGAAGTCAAAGCCTAGCCTCCCTGCGTTTACACAATACCCAGAACAACAATCCTCTGCTGTGGATAAATTCCTTGGTGCTGTTGGCATGCAGCTCAGATGGTTAGAGGTCACTTGTAGCTGTTCACTCTGTGTCCCTGGGCTCAGTTCTGCCAGAGGCAGGTGGGCACCAGCTGTAACAAATGGAGGAGTGGTTTGCACTGGGTTTTAGCACGTTGTTCAGTGCCCGGGAAGGTAAAGAAGCAGGAGGGATACAACTGCTTGAGGAGGGCTGGCTGCTGTGTGCACGGCCATTCACTGCAGCTTCCTGTGCCTTGGTGAAGGTGACAGCTGTGGCTGAGGTGACCTTCCTTACCAAGTAAGGCGGATGCGCAGTTAGTGCTGTAATCCTTTAAACAGGTCCTGTTGTCCCAGGTGTCCTTTACATGTCCAAGAGTGGCAGGCAACCCGTGCCTTTTTCTCTTCCTCCCTCCGCCTCTTCCCTTGAGTGTCATATTAAGTCCGTTCTCCACTGTACTGGCACCAGCAGAAGTGTGATGCTTTTTCAGTACCAAGACTTTTGTTTCATGTTTCCCTCTTGCTGCATGACAGCCACCCATAAGATGAATTATGCCACACTGCTGGCTTGCTTCTTCTCCTTTCTGGTGTATTTTCACTTGATACACAGCTTCGTGTCTTGACTTGAATGCGGAAATTGAACACTTCATGCTAAGAGTATGGGGGCTCCCCAAAGCAGCAAGCCTTCAAACACCAGTGGTGGGAGCTGAGCCTTGTCCTGCAGCCGCTGTGCTGCCCCTACACCCCCTGGGACAAGGCATGTCTCCCTGGGCAAGGGGACACCCCTTCAGCTCCTGGGGAGAGGCGCTGGTTCGGAGGCAGCCACAGGCAGGCAGCCTGCCCTGTGTTCATTGCCAATTCTGTTTAGCCTGATCAGAGCTGAGGAAATATTTCAAAGAGTAAATGTGACTGCAATAGACTTTTTTCCCATCAAAAGGTTCAGTGCAGATCTCCCTGCCCCCTCACTACTTTTTTTCATCTTGGTTGTTAATGATGACAGTCTCTATTTGCACAGCAATCACCTGAGGATCTCCAGATAGTTTTCTAAAGGTGGATATCTGGTTTTAACCTTATTTTGTAGATGGTGCACCTAAGAAGTAGACAGGTTTGTGCAGCAAACTCCTCCCAGCACAGCTGTGCTGGGGTGAGAAGAGGAGAGCTGGCTGGCTGCTGGAGCTCTGCTGGCAGATGGAGAGATGCAGATCCTTCTGCTGGGGTGGCTTTGAGGCTGCCTGCCCTCAAGTGTGCGTGGGGCCAGCCCTCCTCAGCCTGTGTGTCCTCTGTGTGTGTTCCCATCTTCCCCTCCCCTAGTAAACGTGGGTCATTCTCACCCAGAGCTGCACTCTTGGTGGCTTGGAATTGTGCAAATCGAGGATGTGGCTCTATTGTCCACTTGTGTGCACAGTACCTTGCTAAAGCATCCACAGGGCCACTCAAGTGAGGCCTCTCCAGCTCCCAGTTAGTCTTGGCTGAGTTAGGGAGCAGCCCTGCGTACACGTAAGCATTTGCTTTAGGGACTTACCCGTCAGTTAAAGTGGAATTACATGCTTAACTTACTAAATTACTCTAGGCTTTGCTTAAGTATGTAATTAAGAATTACGTACTTGAAGATAACCATTTGTAGGGCTGGGGCTTGCTGTCCTGCTTCCATTTCCCTAAGAACACAGGCAAATTGCTTGTGCTCTCGTCTTGTTCTGCCTGGATAATCTTTCAATCTGCTAGGATCAGAGAGTGACAGAGTGTACAGACCCATAGGAACACCTCATTGCTCTGGGAAGCCATCTTAAAACATGGGAGCATTTTGGAGGTCCAAATATTGCTGGAGAAACTAATTTAAATGCTGCACAAGCCTTTCTTCCCTCTGTGCATGGGTTTGGAAGGAGCTGGCCATGGTTGTCGTTGGCTCATATGCTGGCAGATCTGTGACCCAGGATCACTGCCTGACCAAGGATGGCTTGGCGCTTAGCTAGCTCAGCTTTGCAGACTCTCATACCTCTGCTGCCAGTGGTTTATCCAAACTGCTACCAGTATCCCAGGGGACAGCACTGGGGCAATGCAAGCTGCTCCTCCCTTATGGTTAAACCAGAATTGAAGGCTATGAATGAAGAGTGATGACTGGTCATGGTGACAACAGCCTTCCACTGGAGACACCCATCTGCAGGAGGGGGCCAAGATTATTTTGATCTGTTATCCAGACTGTGTCAGACAAGGAGCTACTGAGTAGGAATGGGTCTGAGCTGATGATGGCTGCAGGTGATGCCCTGTGTCTGTCAGCTCCAGCCTGCACTGGAATGGAAAATCCCTGGCCTACAAAATGAGAGCTACCTTCGATGCCCTTGGACTAATCTGGCTCTTACAGTAAACCTAAAAATGCTGTTTCCACTGTTCAAACAGAGGATTGCCTGCCCACACTGAGTAATTTACACTTCTCTTTCACTCCAGAGATCCCAGTGACAAACTTTGTATTGCTTCAGTGTTACTGCTCAATTCATCCTGTGCACGCCGTTCAGTTTTCCACTGCTTTTAGCAGTTCTGTTGTTTGAACAGAGCCTCACCCCACATCTCCTTCCCGCATAACTCCTCTCTCTGGAACAAGCCAGGGAAAAGCAGGTTTGTGTGTGCGTCTGAGAGGGAGAAGCAGCTCTTTCCAAATTCCTGCCCATCATGTGGTTGTTCGGCAGCTGAACCTTCTGCTGCAGCCATTTGGGTGGGTTATTTTTGCAGAGGCGCTTCCTTGTCTCTGATCTTCTGATAACAAACGTCTCCTTTCATGTGCTACATCAAGGCTGATGCTCTGGCCTCCCATTCCATTTACTCCTCTTTTTAATGCTGTGCCAAACATGTTAATGTCAGGCACTGCTGCCCTGGACCCTTTAGTGTACCTCTGAATGCAAAACCCTCCCTTTGCCCACCTGGCCAGGGTTTTGCTGGGCCAGCTCCCTCCTGGCCTCATGTACTGGCTGTGATAGTGGTGGCACCATCCAAACCATGGCCTGTGTATTGTCCTCTTTATTGTTCTCTGGATGCAGAGGGCTGGACTGACCCGTAGCCCAGCTGGCTCTGCTGTGTCCCTCTCTAAGTGCATCCTGCTGCCCTCTAGTGAGAAATGCCTGTGGTCCAAGCCCAGAGTTCGGGACCATAAGGAGGATGAAGGGAGGCCATGGAGTAAAATTAATCTGTTGCATGCACACATAGGTCTGTTATCAGAGCCTGGTGATGAAGGACCTGCTGCTGACCACAGTGCCCAGCTCCTTTGGAGCACATGCCACATCCTCCTGCAGGCTTTGTGGGGTATTGCTCTGCTGCCTTCGATTTACCTGCTCACATGTAAGCTTTATCCTCAGTCTAAATATACTGCAAACCCATTAAAAATCAGGAGCAGGCTGACAGGGAGAGAGACAGACTATGAAGGCAATGGAAGAGAGTGGGGGAAGGTGCAAGGTATTTGACAGGTTATTATAATTAGGGATTTTCTTCCTGTTTATCCTAGTGTATCTGTATGCAAGCCAGTTAGGCTGCTCTGTACGTGCTCTGGTGTAACTGAAGTTTGCCGCAGTGTTGGTATGAACATAGCCCCATTGCAAAACAGAGGGAGAGGCTCCCATCACCCACACCTCTAGTACACAGGAGGGGTTTATCCAACATGACGGATGCCCTGCAACGCACCGCTGATGCCCAAGCTAATGAGGCAAAGGAGGATCCGGCCACTCTGCATAACTGACACCCCCCTGGGCAGCCGGAGTGCTGTGCAGTGTGACAGCTCTTGCTGGCTCTGGCTTAGCTGGGATGAGTCACTTTGAATGCCTGACTTCTTGATAAATCCTGCAGAAACCAGGGCAGTTAAATGTCAGCCAATGGGGAAAATCTTCAGCTGGGGTAAGTTAAAGTAACTCTGCGAGTCTCAGGGACACTTGGGCACCAGGCACCCACCTCCGGAGCTGGCCGGTTCAGTGGCACTCACCTGCAAGGGGTGTGCTGGGGTGAGGCTGGAGAGGTGATCCACAGTGTTTTACTGAAAGCCTGGGCCGCTGGTGCTGTTTTCTGCCCTGGGAGGCCTCAGGGTTTGCCTAATTGCTGGGGCCAAGCAGGTGAGGAAATAGGGTTTGTCTTCTCCCTCTTCTCAGGAATTCTGGTAAAGTGAGAAAATACTTCCATTTCTGCGTAACCTGTGGTTCTTTCCAGCTCCTCAGGTGGCTCTTCAGTTGCTTTAAAAGCTGATGGGAATCACTGATCTCATTTACCCTCTTTATATCTTGACGGATTCTTTGGAAACCAGGGTCTTGTGATGCAGAGGAAAAGCAAAGCATGTCTCGTGGGCTGGAACAAAAATGTGCTTTACTGCATCTGAAACCTGTAAGGTGGCTCTGTGGTTGCATGGGTTGTGCTGAAATCAGAGTCCCTGGTGCGGAGGGGACCTCGACCCACTTCTGTGCTGTGGAGAGGATGCGGGGCTCCTGTTCCTCTTTTGTAAGGGTAAGAACCTCTTTTGCTACTGCCCTTGTGTGCATTTCTCCAGATTACCTGGTCGCACAGCTCTGAGCAACAGCAGTTCTCACTCAGGAGGGAAGCTGCACCCAGCATTTCTGCCTCTGCCCTGGCTTCTCCTGCCCTCTAGGGCAGGTCTTGATGGTCCTAACCAAAGCATTAAAGACAGACCTAACTCTTCCTTTCCAGGTAGCATTGCACAAGCTCCTGTCAGACCTGCATCTCTCATTTTAGGTCTTATAAGTGGGCTTGATCATTCCTAAGAGCACTAAGGGAAAGCTCAGCAAAGAATATGGTTGACTCTTTAACCCTGGAAGCAGCAAGAGCCACTTTTTCAACAGCTGTGCTCAATAGTGAGATGAGTTTCAGATGACCCACCTGCAGGAAAGACTAAAAAGAGAAAGAATTCGTAATTCTGGACACTTCTTGACCTACTTCCCAGCCACATTCCTTCCCCACTGGCACCCATTGCCTGTGCGAGCACAAGGTTTTGCAAGGAAAATTGCTGTGTGACTGTTACACACAGTCTTATTTATTGGATGCTTTAGAAAACATCAAGAGTGGCTAAGTGCACAGACAGACAGCTGAATCCAAATGATTTACTGCTTTGCCTTTTATAGCTCTTGATTACATCAGGTTGCTGCATCAGTATCTTGTCTGTTACAGTCCAGCCTGATGGGCCAGCAAGGCAAAGAATATTATTGCTGGGTGGTTTTCCAGGAGGTGTGGCAATTGGAACAGCTTTCCATGGGGATGGAGTGCAGATTCCCAAAAGCTGGGAAGCAATTTAACCTTGTGCATGTTCAGATGCTTGTCCAGCCCATAGATCTGAAATAAAATACTCTTTCGATAAAACTTACATGGTATTTTAGGACTGGCTGGCTGTACTTGAGCAAAAGCCTCGCCTGAGTATTTCACTGCACCTGTCACTGATCCAGGCTGCAATCTAGAAGTGCAAATGGCTCTTTGTAGCAAAGGATGAGTGACGACTGTGAGCTAAGGTCTGGACTCCAAAACCCCTGGGGTATGAAGCTGTTTGAGTCCAGTTCAGAGTGAGGCCCCAGTAGCAATGCCTTTCTCTAGGCTGGGGTTCACAGGCTTCGTCTCCTTCAAAATATCAGCAGTGTAGGATTGCCACATCAGGGCTGGCTTTGCTCCTGTAAGCCTCATGGTCCTTCTGGAAGAGTGCCTTCCTGCCTGCCTAACAGTTGAGGAAGTGTCTGGTGGGGTTTTGTTTTGAGGACCCAGCAAAGCCTGCAACAGGAACAGATTCCAAATGTCCTGGTAGCTCCTGCAAAGCCACATCAGAACCAAAAGGAGATTTAACTATGAAAATTTACCCCTGCCCCATCCCTTCTTTGTCCCCTTCAGCAGGCAAACCAGCTTTACCACTGAGATGCAGAGGGTGGCAGAGTGAAGGCAACTAAGTGGTGCGCTCTGTTGTATTACCTCTGCCATGGCCCAGAGTAGCTGGGATGAGGGAGGAAGCAAGAGGTGACAGGGTATACATTGAGAGAGCTTTCCTCTCAATGGACAGAGAAAGTGGGGCTGGAAAAGCAAGTACGAAACCAGTCCATCTATGTCTTGGTGAAAGAGGCAACCGTTGTTGACTTTAAGCCCTGGACAATGCAGTGTGGGGGAAGTAGGGAGAGGAAGAAACTCCCTGGTGAAAACCATGTTCATGACCAGTTCAATTTCCTGCTGTAACCAGGGCTTGTGCCTCATTCACATACATCTCTAAACCAGATACGCTTCATACTCCTGTTCTTCAGCTGTGCACTAGACCCAACGAGTGACGGCAGGAAATTGAACACAGGGCTGCATGTCTGCAGCTGTGGGGAGTGCGATGGCACCAGCAATCCAACCAAGTATCTCATTCTGGTGGCTTCACAACTCTCTGAAATACAGTATGGAGCCTCAGATCCAATTTCCTGCTCTCCTTTATCCTGGGTGTACATGTCAGTCAGAGCGACCGCCTGTTGTTATCAGGTGATCCATCATATTAAAACAAGGAGGAAGGAAAAAACACAGCAGAAAGGAGAATAAATGCTTTGCAGACTTCAAAATCCGTCCCCTTTTATCCTAGCCCATAAAACTATGATTTAGTTTTGTATCCTGGCTCAAGGGTTTCTCTCTGTCCAGGTGCTCTGATGTGTTCAGTCCAGTTTGGACCATAGCACTGCCTCTATGTGTGCTAACCTGGTCCAGACTAGCTTTCCCTTCTGGACATGGTCAAGGGAGGTGCCCTGTAGGACTGTCTCTTCACCTGTGCTGGCTAATGCCATCCCATGCCAGGGAAGCAGGAGAATTGTTGCTGTCCCAGGTTATCCCCTTCTCCTCCTGCTTCATTAAGTAATAAACATTCAGGGTGTAATCCCAGGGTGGTGTATAAAGGACAAGGTCCTTCAGTGCACAAAAAAGATACAGGCTGCATCAGGAGGTCTCCATGCATGTTGTACTTGTCTCTTTGAGAGGCTGAGGCAGTGTCAGTGTGCCTGCAGCAGCTTCCAGACCAGTTCAAGGTCAGGAGCAAACCCATGACCTGTTTGTCTGTGATCTTTCCTGTTAGTAGGAGGCATCAACTCAGCAGTTGTCATTAAAGGTCTGTTACACTCCACCACTGGGCTGCTGGCCGTGATGTTCTGGACAGAGTCCAGGTTTCATTCTGCTTCTGCAAATTCCCCTTGGAAGATACTGGACACAGCACTCTTTGCTTTCTGCCCTCCACTGCTTCCCCAGACTCTCCAGCAGCTCCCATAGTGCAGCATGGGTTATACTGCTCACAGTGACAAAGTTCCAGCTAATTTCCATAGCATCAGGATTTGGCTTGATCCCTTCATAATCCATACCCTGCTAAAGTGACTGGAAGCTCTCTGCATCTCCCGCTGTGCCCTGCAGCAACGTTGGGACTGGTCAATACCTCATTGCACTTACCTCTGTAAATGCGTTGGGTGAGGGAGAGGACCTCCCCTGGAAGCTGTGGATGCAGATGGGGCTGATTGTCCTCACATCCTCCAAAAGCCCAGAGAAGGCATCCGAAGCTCGTGAGTTTGCATTTCCTGAGTTGGTTCTACAGGATGTGAAGACCTTCAACGCGGCTGAGAGGAATGCAATGCTCAGAAAGTTAGGACAGTGCCTGGAGGCTGAGTCTGTGTGCTTGATGCTTCACAAGCAGGGTGCCTGCACTCAGAGCTCTGCCTGTGCTGCTGCTGTGAGGTGCACGAGCCTTTTCCAGGCAGTAGGGCCCTGGAATACGTGTGGAAGTGTCTTATTTACTGTGTGCTTGTAAGAAATCTCTGAAGGGAACTTCCACTGCACAGCATCGCAGCATCCTGCGAGGTTTCTATAGCAAGGACTGGCACTCATCTGTGTGCTTCCATCAAGGAAAAGAGGTGACCTGGTTTGGAGTGTTTTGTCTCATTGCTTTCCCCAGTAGTACCTCAGGTAAGAGGGGGAGTTGGTAGCTGCAATTGTATTCAGGAGAGGAAGGTTTCGTGTCCCAACTTCTGTGATGAAAATCTGTCACAAAACTAATCGGTGATTTCACACTTCCTGATACACTATGAAAATGATTAGACACAGCAGCAGCTGGGGGAAGTGATGGGACTCATTGAGGCTTTGCTCCTTCTGTTAATATCATTTTTCTTTCTCCTCCCTCTTTTTTGAACGCATATTCACTGTGGAAGCTGGCAAAGGACTTAAAATCTCAATACACCCACTAAACAAGTCCAACAATGAAGCTGCTCTTGCAGCCTGTCCCCTGACCACGTGGCAGCAGCTCTCTGTCTCATGAAGGCAGTAAACCATGAAGCCACCAATAAAGAAATGGAGACAGAGATGTGACTATGGAGAGGCTAGACAGAATACGTTACCTGGTTTCCATCTTTCTGAAGGCATGACAAAATAAGCTTCACCTCATGGCTCTATTGCACATGCTTGTCCCTGCACACACAAGGATGGGATTAAAACCCCTACAGCATGTGGAGGGGGAGCCATGCCCTTCACCTCCCCTGGAACCCCACAGTCTGGCAGCGATGGGAGACAGGGACTTGCTGCCAGGCTTTTGAGTGCAGTAGGTGACCAGCAGCAGCATGTGGATCTGCACAATAGTGTTGGGCAGAGGAGATAATGCTCCACCAGCCGAAGGTGGAGAAGAGGGGAGCCTTGGTCTTTGCCCCAGAGGTGGCTGTGGCAGCCAATGGCTTGGCTATCCCTTGCTCCCCAGTAGCAGTCACAGTGCTCTGCCTGTGCCCTGTAGGACTTGAAGCCATCCCTCCACTCTCCTTCTCAGTTACAAGAAAGTACTTGAATAGGCACTAGAAAGATGCGAAGTGGAATACCACAAGACTATAACCGTGCTAAGTAAGAGCTCAGTCCATTTCTAGATACAGCTGAAACCAGTGAGATGATGACAGTAGCTGAAGGGGGAGCACAAAGGTTCATAGCAGAACCAGCTGAAAGGGAATCCAAGCACTGCAGGCCCTGCTGCTCCTGCAAAATCACATGGTGCTAGGGAAGGAGGCTGCTTCCTGATGCTGCTGCTCGTGGGATGCCATTTCCCTTGTCTAGTAAATACTAACTTCTGTAATGAGCCACATAATGAGAGTACTGCAGGGCATTGCAATCAAGTGTCAAACAATTAGGCCTTGCAGCAGCTTTGGGAGATGAGTAATGCCCATTGCCTCTCTGGAGTTGCCTGGCACTGCTGAAGCTCACACAGTAAGCTTGGGCAAGGCTGGGAGCAGCAGGTCAAGTAACTTGGTCTGCGTGCTGCTGGGACTCACGAGCCTGTTCTGCGGCATAGGTTATGATGGGGAGAGGTACCTGGAAATTGCTTCCGACATTGTCAGTACCTTTGACTTCCAGATCAGGAGTAAATCCTGGCCCTTTTGAGAACCTTGGATGCAGCAGATGTGAGCTGAGTGCAGGCTAGGGCAGGGAACAGCATGTGGAGGCAGTGGCTGGGGAGTTCATACAGGTTCACAGATGGCTCCTCTCCCCAGGAGGAGGGGAGGCTGGTGGCAGGGCAGGGGTGAGGGCTCCTGCAGGACACTCCTGTGGCGTGGCAAAGGCAGGTCTGAACCAGGACCTGCTCCTTGGCATCCCTCGTTGCTCTGTACAGAGGCAGCAGTGCTGGGGTGGCAGCACAGTCCCAGGGGCCGGACCCCACCTGCATCCTGTCACCAGCCTGTCACCACCCTGCCAGCCTTTGGGGCTTGGTTTCCTCTGAGCTTTGGCATTTGCATGAGGTTCTGCTGCTCTCCCCATTCAGGTAAGTGGCATTTTCCCATGGTTTTGTAAAGGGCGTGTGGGGTTGGTAGATAATCTGCATGTATGATACCTGCCAGGAGCTCTGCTGTGGCTTCTGGTCTGGGCTCCTGAGGCGAGGAGGTCTTCCTTTGCCTTCCTGTGCTCATGTGGTGGTCCCTCCCATAGCTGCTAGCCTACTGCAGGGACCTGCTGTCCTGCTGCAGGGAGCTTTGGTAGCTGGGTAGCAGTTCCCAAAACCTTAATTTCCAAGTTGTAAGGAACTAGGCAGGTGGGGGAAGGAAGGAGAGGCTCAGGATGCCCAGGCTGAGAGAAGCACCCAGTGCACTAGGGCTCTACTGAGTGTTGCCAGCTCAGTCTGGTCTACCAGCTGTGCTGAGCGATGTTGTGTCACTCCTGTCAAGGGCTGCTCAGGTGGATGGTGAGCTGTGATCCTGGACAAATCTCCCACTGGCGTTTGAAGATGAGGTGTGTGTGTTTCCTACCTGGTGTTTCTGGTCCTTGGGATGAGGCTGGTGTACTTGGTAAAGAGCACTGTGCGTGGCCCTGCGTGGCTGGGATTCCTGGAAGTGGGAGATACTGCTATGTAGCTGCAAGATGGTCAGCAGTGCAAAACTGGAAGTGAAAAACCAGATAGTCCAGAGGCTGTGCAAAATGGCCATAGCATCCCTCTGCCAGGAGTCCAGGAGTGTGCTGAGAGCAGGAGATGGGCAGCCCAAGACTCTCCAGGCTAAAGTGCCATTATGAGTTATTCCACCTATTATCTCCAGAGCGACATTCCTTCTGCACGTTATGGGATGCAAATTAGTTATCGTAGAGAGAAAGAGAAAAAAGAGCGAGCTACTCCAAGCTCACAGTTTGTGTGGTGTGTTGGCAAAGAGAAACAGCTAAAACCATGTCTCCACAGGAACAACAAAAAGCTGGGCTTAAAGAGTGTGTGTGGTGAGAGAGGCAAGGGTAGGATGCGTGAGCAGGTAGGAGATAATGTACAGAAAGGGGCAGGTGTCAGGGCAGAAGCTGAAGGGGACTTTGTGCAAAGTACAGGACAAAATACATACTGTGTGTAAACGAAACCCCTTTAAAAGGAAACGTGGCCAATGAAAGGTCACCTCGTCTTGTGCACAGGGCCGAGTATGCCTTTCTCATCCACAAAGTAGCTTTTTTCCATCTGGATCCTTTTGCTTTCTCTGAGGGTGGGGTCCTGTTGTGAGAGCAATAGTGTGGGACTGCTTCAGGCTCTGAGTGTGCCTGGGACAAGCGCGTTGTGTTCAGCAGGATCTAGGAATGTGCAGGTATATGTTGCATGCACCTGTGTCCTTCTGTGGTTGGGCCTTTTTTTAAACATCAAAAGAAGAGCTAATACTCTCCTAAACTCCACTTTGAGGAGAATCTGAATAAATGAATACTTTAGCCAATGTTTTTTACCACCCACTTAGTCCAAAAACATGACACACATCAGGACAGTTCAACTACATAACTGGATATTCAAAATCAAGGCTTCCGTGCTAAGGGTGGTGGCAGCCCTCGTGTGAAGTCCTGACAGCAGGCTTCTCCCCAGGAGGACTGTCTCTACCCTACCATCATTGCCGGAGCAGTCTGGGATCAGTTTCCGACACCAGGAGCACTCATCCCATATGGGTTTCCTGGGTTCTGCCAAACCTGGACAGAAGCCACATATATCTTAGAGATGGATGCGTGTCTCTAATCTCTCCCTGCACCAGTTGCTCACTCCTTTAATTAAACTGCTAACTTTCATTAACAGTTGATGTTAATGTACTTCACAGTTCCTTTTCCCCCCTGATTTTTATAAACCAGGATCAGAGTCTCCTGGAGGGAAGCATGGCTTTTTTCTAACTGCTCAAGGGGAAGTGCAATCTGGCACTCTTCACTTTGTCCTAGATTTTTAAAAGAGGAGACACTATTATATGGGAGATTCTTTTTTTTTTCTTCAGTAGGTCTCAGCTATCTTATTAAGAAAGGTATTACATTGACCTGAGGGGAATAGTAAAATCTTATTTTATCTTTATCCAGCACTTATTCCCATTGGACTGTGCTATCAAGGTCTGTAGTTGTACTATCTGGTAACATCCCCTGAAGTTGGAGGCCTTCAGTCTGGCATCATGCATGCTCAAAGTGGAGACAAACCAGAGCGTGAAACCTTGTTTGCAGCCCCAACAGAGATTGCCATGAGGCTAAGCGGAGGGGCAGCTGCAGCCATGTCAGTGTTTTCTGCCCATGAGCTGAGCACCCACAGCCCTGTGCCAGGGACTGCAAGTGTGTAGATGGGTATCTGTGAGGTGGCTGTGGGTCCATTGGCAACCCAGGCTGCAAAATGGGTGGAAGAATTTGACCTGCTAATGCTGTGGAAGACCCATAGGCAGTAGAAGCCAATACAAGGGACAACATGCTCCTGCTGAAATATAACATAACCGCAAACCTTTTTCTTTACCAATAGCAGCAGCACTTAACAGTTGAGCCTGTTAGCAAGTTCACTGGCCAGGGAGTAGCTCTCCCAGAATTTGAAGGTACAGGCACAGGATGAAGGGGGAAGAGTTTGACAGAGGTGCAAGAAGCCAGACTGCATGGCAGGGTACCAGCTGCTGCTCTAGAATCGCTGTGGATCCTCCTCTCTTGAAGCACTGCCTTAGGTTTAGAAACATGGATTCATTTTTTTTTTTCATGCTATTAACCAGCAAGTAGTGCAGGAAGCACAAAGAAAAAAGTCTTGGTGCCAGTGTTTAACAGGAGAACCAGAGTGGTGGAGGTACAATTGATTTTTGTCTTTGTTGGTTTTCAAAATCAATGGAAGATGAACTTTCGCCATCGATTTTTGGAATTCGAAATTATTTTGAGAAGTTGTTAAATAAATCAAGAACTTTGGGAGCCAAATTCTTTTCTAGGGCTTTGTAAGACACATATGAGAACCCATCAGAACATGCTGATGTCCTTGCTGGCTTCTTGCCATGCTAATACCTGTTGCTGTCACTTGTCATGCCAAACATCATCCTCTGAGACCAGGCCCCTTGGTCCTCAGCAGGAGAGGGGAGAAGAGCATATCCAATCCACTGCTGTAATCTGAACCTTGTGTACTTGTTCTGCAGCTGAGAAGATAGGTGTACTGCCCTCAGTGCTGGTGCTGGTTGCTAATTACTCGTCACTGCAGTTGAAAGGGACGTTCTGGATGTGCCCTTTGTCCTGTCACATACCCCAGTGCTGCAAGTGATAGCGTCCCATTGGTCCTTCCTGGAAAAAGCTTACCTTATAAAACCCCTCCAAGGGCATATAACCTAGTTTGTAACAGGTTTGGTATTAAGCTACTGCTCTAAGATGCCCAAAAGAAGGAAAGTCTCAGAGCTCCTCAACCTGAGAAGGTCCCCCTGACCACTCTCTGTGGATGGCATTTAAAATGCTGGAAAAATCCCCTTTGAATAAGTGCTTGCTTCCTGACCCAGAATTCACTGGCTTGTCAGGCCTCAACCCAGAGTGTTTGTCCAGAGTGGGTATGCCCCACCACAGATGTCAATTTTCTCTGCACCCTTCAGTTTCTGAAGCTAATGCTAAAATAGGAAACTTTGGAATTCACATGTGCCCTGAATAACATGATCACTGTATAACATGATGTCCTGAATAACACAACCTTGGATGTGAGGTGTGCTCTCACTCTCCATTGTCAGGTGGGTCCTTTGGAACAGGGCACTTCTTATCAAAAGGTTTCAAGAGTTTGAGTTGTCCTGGGCTCCCAATATATTTAGTTGAGGTCTTTTTATTCTAGGTGGGGTGGTGTTATACATGGTGTCTGAATGCTGCATTAAGTTCCTTTAGCTCCATGTTCACTTACATGGAATGACCTTGGCAAGCCAAGACCAGGACATGTTTGTGGTATCACTCACCTACACATGGGCTTGTCTCTACACTGCTCTGCACAAAGTTGTGATGAAGATGTCCCTCTTTCTGAGCCAGACTTGAGGAACATGGCCTCTGACCCTTTCTCTCGTGGGAAGCTCTGCGATGAGACTAGAGGACCTTACCACAACCTACATCTGTCACAGCCGCATCTGTGGATCAGAGAGTTTCAACCCATATTTCACTCCTTCCTGATCAGTGTGCATAGAGTACACAAAGAATGAGCAATGCTTCATCCTTCATTGTGCATCTGTGGCAGAAAGCCATCTGCTAGGACTAGTGGAGGGATTGCCCACTGGTCACTGGAAGTGCCGTGAAGAGAGCATGGACTGTCCCAGGTGTCCCATGGCTTGTTTGATAGGAACTTGTGCATTGTTGAGGATGTGTGTGTAAAGCCCAGCTTGGCTCTCAGAGCTGCAGTCACATGTGCAAAGCAGGCTTTTATGGGGGAAAAAAATAAAGCACAGAATTTTACAGTTAAACCATGTTCATTTGCTCAGTAATCATGAATAGCCTTGAAGCTGCTTCCTACATGGTGGTTCCTTTCCTCTTTCCCCTAGAAAGTAATCTTTTCTCAGACGTGGAACTTCATTTCAAGGCTCTGCAGATGCATCACACTAATAAATGTCACAATATCCCATCTCTTCTGACAGAGACGTGAGCAGGCACCTGATGAAAGCTGATGAGGGAGGAAAAGCGAAGCTACGAAAAAACAGGCTGGCACATAACCCAGGATCAGTGAGAACAAATCTTGAATGAGAGAAGGGTTCTGTGCCAGGCCCTTAGGTACAGACTTTGGGTAAGGGACAGTTGGCTGCATGTATTCAAGCAACAAGGTCAAATGTAAATAGTGTTTGCAGTTTTTCTTGGGTCATTCGATCAAGGGCTGAAAGATCAGAGGAGGACAGCAAGATGGTACAAATAATTCCTATGGCCTTGCTCAGCTAGAAGTTTTCCAAAACCTGGAGTCAAACCTGCAGCTTGTGATGTCTGCCTTAATATAGCAGTAATATTGCTGTATCCACCTGACATTTTGGATGGCAGCTGTGTAAAATTCTTACCCGTATGAGCTAAGTGCATAGCTGGTGGATGAAAGGGAAGGAGGAAGTTCCTTCTGAGTCAGCCAACACACTCCCAGAGTTTCATCCAGAACTTGCAGGACACTGGCAGATTTTTTATGTCAGTAGATGACATTGGCCTTTGAGAGCAAGCCAATGCCTGGTACACATATTATCAACAGCACTACCGCTGGCTATGTCCTGCTGTCTTCATCTTTATTATCAGCATGGTTGCCAGCAGAAGACTGAAGCTGTGGGATGTTTAAACCACTAGTTAAGTTAGAAAAATCCTCTCTAGTCTTAGATGGACAAGGAAAGGAAGAGCAAAGCCTGCATTTCTTGTTCTGCTCCAATTCTTGAGAGCCTCGAGACAGGTTTGAGAGTGGGATTAAGGCCCTGATTGCTGATAGGAAAAGCAAGCGATGCCATTCTGGTTCATGAGTGACATTGCTTACCTGAGGCTTTGATTTCAGGTGATCATGGAGGAGTCTGAAGGGGATTGGGTTTTGCTTAAAAAAATTGGTTTTTTTTTTGGTTGCTGTACAAACTATTAAGCTTGTTATTCACAGGGAGTGAGAAAAGCTTTTATGAAAGAAATGGTGTGTGTTCCTTATATATATTTATTATTTGATATAGTATTTGATGGTCTTCCAGTGGTTTTGGTTTAGGTGAGGTAATGCTTGAAACATCAAATGATCTTGGTATTAGCTGAAAACTGACATCCAGGCTTGCTTAGCAAGGCTCTGCTAAGCAGCCCAGGAGTTTGAAATCCTTGTATTTCATTTGCTAAAGCTAACATAAACAAGGGGGTTTATTTTTTGTAGTATTATTTTATAAAGGGTTTGGATGCTTTCATCCTAGCCTAGTACCTTGCAAGGACACCTTTAAGACTAAGGAGATGAAAAATTTCATATACTCCCTCTTGTGATGAACAGTTCCTACCTGAGCTGAGCAACATAAGACCAGGCCTACATGGAAGAAAAGGAAAGAGGAAAATGCCTGTGAGCATCTCTTAAACAAATTAGGCATGATTTTATGTACTGAGTTTAGGAGATGAGGTGAAATGAAACTTCTGTGTACAGTAAAGAGCTCTGTTTTAAGCTATTGTCAGCTCTAAATTTGTGACACCCCCAGGCCTTGTTCCTGCTCACAAGGAGTTGGTAACACCATTCCTCAAGTCCAGACCTGCTCTCACGGAGCCTTAAACACGAGTGGTGGTTTGGAACCAAC
Organism: Psilopsiagon aurifrons; assembly: GCA_025447955.1. Classification (NCBI taxonomy): domain Eukaryota; kingdom Metazoa; phylum Chordata; class Aves; order Psittaciformes; family Psittacidae; genus Psilopsiagon; species Psilopsiagon aurifrons. The sequence continues at coordinate 24,271 of JAOEHY010028426.1, forward strand.
ATCATAACGATGAGCCAGGGCAGTTTCTTCTGCTCAGTGCTGGAGAAGACTGGAGAGCTGCAACCCTCTGGGTCTGTGTCCCCTGGCGCAGGTGTGAGGTTTGGAGGTGGCCACCTGGAGATTGGGTGACACCAGACAGCACCAGGGTCCCCTAAAACTGGTTTTAGCCATTGATGCCAAGCTGTCAATGAGGGCTCTTCCACAGTTCCAGTGGTACTGCTGGGCATTTTCATGCCCTGGGCCACACGTGCACATATGCCTATGTGTACCCAGGAACTTGAAAGTCCTTCCCCTTTCTGAAGTCACACAGGGTCATCATCCAGTCATGCAGCCCTATGTGTGGCTGGCTGACACCCCAGGCTCATGCACCTCAGCATATGTTTAATATCACCTTGTTCTCTGGCCCATGTGCTTCCCATGCCATGCTCCCACCTCATACACTGCCTTGGTTGGGTTATTTGAGGACAGCAGCAGTGCCAGGTAGCATGTTAGGAGATACAGGGCTGAGTCCAGGACCCACAGGATGTTCTGTACTCTTCTGTGGCACCATCTGCTACTCATTCACCCAACCTGTCACCAACTGAGTCCCCTTGTGGCCTCCTCTGCCTGTCCCTTTGTCTCTGGGTTGCCATGCCCTGCTCTAATAGCAGTACGTAGCCAGACCAGAATGGGTAACTGCTCTTCCAGGTCTCTGGATCCCTTCTGTGCTGAGGTGTGCAGCCAAGGCTGCTGGGGTAAAAGCTGTTACCCACTCTAAGACTTGGGCTTGTGTTTCTCATGGCAGTTTACACAGCTGCTTTCGGCAGTGACAGTTTGCACTTGTGCATGTGCTTGGGTCTCACCAGAAAGCTTTTGCTCCCTCATCACCTCATGGGGTAAGGGGATTCAGCAGGGATAACAGAGTAGGGACAGCTGCTCTCTGGAGGATGGAACAGTCCGTCCTTTGACAGTATAGCCCTGTACTGGGAGCCCTTGTACATAGGCTTGCAGGTTCTTTAAAGAAGTGAGAAGCCATGCCAGAAGGTACATCTCCTGGAGGCACATGTCCGCTGTAACCGCTGTGGCAAGAACAGAGGGGAGACAAACCTAAGTGCAAACATCTTGATGTGCCTTGTGCAAGGTATAAAGGACTGCCCTGTTCCATGGCCCTGGAAACCAGCCCCCAGTCATCTTCTGCCAAAGTCAAATAGCAGCTTTGGAGGCAACATGTATTTTTCAGCTTAAAATGACTTGATGTCTCACAACTTGTTATTTGAGTTCAGTTGAAAAAAATGATGGGCTGGTTTCTGCGAGCACAAACCAAAGCATGCAGCTTCAGATGGATCCCAGGACCAACTCTGCCTGTGTAATTACACTGCCTATATTTAATCTCTCAGAAGTGTTCGGCAGATGCTTTAAATTTCAGATAGGCAATTTCTTCAGCTCTGAGGCTCGGCTCGGCTACCCTGTGCTTCTTCTCCCTTGCTTGCAGTACACAAAGTCAAGTCAATATACTAGGAGGGTACAGGAGTGATCGCCGCTGAGTAAGTGCACATCTCTATCTATATATACCCACAAAGATCTCCTGGAGAAGTGTATGTGTGCATGATACATTCAAGACATGCTCTGCCTTTATTTATTTAGGAAAGGGTTTGCTTTGGTTTCGTCGTGCTTTTCTTTAAATGATCTGAAAATCTCCCCCTGGGTTCAGGAGAATAAATATGCATGGCTTGTAATTTGTTGCAGCTCTCGCTCCCAGCTGATAGGGTGACGTGGAGTTCGGAGGCTCGCAGATTGGCTTTTTGATTTGGCTTCTTGCTGCAGTTGTGCAAACCTCGCTGACTCCCAGGAGCCCGGCTCAGCGCTTTGCCGTGCTCCGTAATGCTGGGAAGCCTGGACCGAGCCCCGATGGTGTGAGAGCGGGAGCGGGGGAAGCCCGGCACATTCAGTGGCAATCTGGGGTACAATCCATTTTCTCTTCCCCCCTCCCTCGACCCCCGTTCATCTCCATCCTCCTCCCCCTCCGCGAGACCTCCCTTCCCTCCCCAAACTCCACCGCACGGAGCTGAAGATCAAGGCTGGTGGATTTATCAACATTTTACCTCCACCCCCCACCCCCTTTTCCAGATGCACCTCCCCGCTCACCCTGACAGCTGCAAAAGAGAGCACAGGTTTTGTAGCGAGCAAGGCAACTTGGACTGACATGCAAAAGCGAACCCCCCCCCATGCCCGCACGCACCGTCGGTGAATCACCGGGAGATGCGATGAGCTCCCGTTAGGAACCGGAAGGATTTGTACTGGGGAGACAGCGGAGCCCCCATCCCCCCCAGCCCGACCCTCCAAAAAAAAGTCAGGAAAGCAAGCAGAAGGGTAAGTAAGAGGGTGCTGCCCCTGCTTCGTAGGAGACGCCAGGCTGGCGGTTAAGTTTCCTGCTGTCAAGCGGGGCTTCACGCCTTGCATGGCGATGGCCGGGGGGCGAGGGGCTCTTCCGAGGCTCCTCTCCCAGCTGGGGAGGGGGACACAAGGGGATTGAACGTTGCCCGGGCGCTGGCAGCTCGCTTCAATGGTCCTGTTTTCCCGGTGCCGCGGCGGCTCCGTGTGTGTGTATGTGCGTGTGCGTGTGTGTGTGCTGCGGGGGGAGGGCGCTGCGGGATACATGGGTGGATGGATGGAGAGATGGATGGAAGGATGGATGCGTGCCGGGGAGGGGGCTCCGGGCCGCTCGCTGCGGGGCCGGGGCCTGGCGGAGGGAGGGAAGGAGTGAGCGGGCGGTGGGGGCAACCCTAAGCTGCGGGCCCGTGTGCATCGGCCCCGGGATCCCGCCCGCCGCCGGGCGGGGGTGCCCCGGCGCGGCTCGGCTCGGTGTGTGTGTATGTGCGTGTGCGTGTGTGTGTGCTGCGGGGGGAGGGCGCTGCGGGATACATGGGTGGATGGATGGCGAGATGGATGGAAGGCTGG
>JAOEHY010028426.1:27279-64304 GCA_025447955.1 Psilopsiagon aurifrons
GCTCCGTCCGCCAGGCCCAGCTTGTTTATCCCGGGCGTCAAATATAGCTGCTGCGCCAGGCTCTGCCCTAAATAGGGCACGGGGACGGTTGCGGGGCCCCCCGCAGCCCCCGACTGGCGGAGGGGAAGAAACGATACACATGCATGCACGCATACGAGCTGACCTAAATGTTGGGTTATTCCATACTCTTCCTCCCTCCCAGCCTTGCTTCAGGGCTTCCTTTTTTTTATTTCACCTGTGTCTGAAGTATCGATCACCCCGTGTGGGAGATGAAACCCTTGCAAGTGTATTTGTTCGGGGGTTTTGGATTTTAACTGTTATTTTAAAATGTGAGGCTATGGCCATTTCCCCCTTCACACCCCTCCCCACACCCCCCCAAGTGGAGCTGTAGTGTAAATGGTTGGGTTCCTGGCCCCTCGTTTTGTTTCTGGGCTTGTTCTGAGGATTTCACCCTAGAAATCAGTTTCAGATTTAAGGTGAAACACTGGAGGATCAGTGGGGGTGAGAAGGGGTGCCTTATGCACATCCTGCACTCCTCATGCTTATATGTGTGTTCCTTTAATTCCCCACATCACTTTATAGAGCAAAAGGGTGATTTTTTTGAGCTGTTTTTTATTTCTGGAGAGGACAGGGATGAGAGACTTAGGTAACAGTCAGCACCATCTTCTCATTCAAAAGTGCTCATCATCCCATGCTCCCTGGAGCCTGGCTGGAGGCCCAGGAAAGCAGAGCTGGATTTTGGGGACTGCTAAGACATGGAGGCCTGGAAGATGCTCTGTAGGTTTGGTGCAGCAGGGAGAGGCCTTGCTCCCCCTTGGCACAAGCATTTCTAGGGAGTCCCTAATGCTGCTCTGTCCACTGCCATTGCAGGTGTTTACCCTGCTCATGGTTTAGCTGAGACAGTCATGCTTGGTGCTTATGTTCAGTCTCCTGTGGTCAGCTGTATCAAGACTTATTTCCTGAGCAGAAGTAGTGATGTTAGAGAAGACCACATCCTGCTGCTTCTGAGGGCTAGCAAGGGACCCTCAGTTCTGCCACGAGTGTGCAACATGATGGTAGTCAGATCTGTTGCCCCCTGTTGTAAATAAGAGGGTGTAATATCATCCAGGGTGGGGAAGGAGAAGACTGGGATAGAGAGGCCTAGGTATAAGGCGCAGTACCGCAGTCTTCTTTTTTTCCCAAGCCATATATGAACCTTGCTTTAGGAAGTGGGTGGCTCAACCATTCCCCAAATGCCCAAGGTATGACAGGTTGTGCTAATCCCTCTGCTGAGGTCCTGTTGTGAGAGCAGTGGAAATGCAGGTCGGCTACTTCTGGGCGCATTGTTTCATCTCCCTTGGTCTCATTTGTATTGTTAATGATATGTTTCTACCTGTGTGGGGATTTGGTCAGGACATGGTTGCAATAACTAGTGGGTGAGAGGGTGTGAGAGGGAAGGCAGATGTGTAGCCATCTGAGTGCCACTGTATGTAGCGCTTGTCCCTGGCAGAGAGATTGCCCCCTTCCTCTGCACAGCTGCTACTGACAGGATGGCACCTGGGATGGCAGATGCTGTTGCCAGGTGGGATAATCTTTTCCATCACTCTGGGCAGTGCGGGAAGCGTGATCTGTGGTGTCCTGAACGTCAGCATGCAGAACAGGAGAACGGGAGGGAGCTGGATGCAGAGTATGGCCTGGGGCATGCACCACTCTGTGCCCCATAGGCTGTTGTTGAGCCAGTGTGAGGATGGGAGCTGCCCCGTTCCACCAGAGCAGACTTTGTCGTGGGGAGTCGTGGACAGTTGTTCTGCATGGTGGGAGAAGAGCAGCTTGCTTGGCTTGTAGGAAGGAAAGAGGTACCCATGGACAAATCCAGCCTCCCTGCTTCTTCTGTCTTCCTCTGGAGCTGGTGGGACTGAACTCAGATAAGGCTTGTCTGAGCATGGCAGATGCTGTAGTATTGCTGGTTGGACAGGTCAAGGGATTGCTAAAGGCCTGGAATGACCTGCTTCTGTGTTGTGCCTGATCCACGTGTATCACTGCTCCACAGGGTCCTCCCTGTGACAGGCATCGCCAGCCCCAAGGCAGGGAAGTGCCGTAACGGAGTGTGTCAGCACTTTTTGTTACAAACCGAGTTAAGATGTATTCCCTCTGCCAATATTTTCAAGTGAAGCACTATATAGATAAATGGTCTGTCTGTCAGGTTTTTGTTTGCTTGTTTTAAACAAACAGCATCAGTCTCCTCCCCTAAGCTTCCCCAATGACCAAGTGGCGTTGACAAATAGTTCCTTGTTCTTTGTTGCTGTTGCATTTCAGATGCCTTTCATGTGCTTCAACAGTTAAAAAAGGGCTTTGATTGCTGGCCAATCCTTTTTTTTTATTATTTTTTATTTTTTTTTACTCTGGCAGTGATATCTATGTTTAAAAAAAAAAAAAAGAAACAAAAACCAGTGAAGGAAATTAAATTACACTGATAAAAACATCTTAATAGGGAGAAAAATATCTCTGAAGCCAGGAAATAGATAGTTGTGATACTCTGTCTACCATCACCCACTGCGTTTAGGTATTGTGGCATAGATTAATACTATTGTTGATTTACTGTTTAGATAATGGAAACTCCTAAAGGCATCAGCCTGGTTGGGGGCCCAAGTTTCAAATGTCTAATAAATTATAGTCTTTGTCCTGGAGACTTCCATGCATTGAGAGATACACGAGATCACAAACTGTTCTCAGGGCAACCTTAAAGCGCCTCTGTGCTGCTGAGCCCATAGTTCTGCATTGGTTGGGGCTGTGATGGTGGGGCTGTGGGGTTTGGGGCAAAGAGCTCTCTGTCCTTGCTTCACCAGGATGAAATCCAGGAGCCACCTCACATGGTTCCTCCTGCAGCCTCAGTGGGCTGCTGCACCACTTGGGGGCTAACATAGTACAGGCAGTAGTTGGCTTCCCTCCTTCCCCTCTGTTCTCTGTGCCTTCGCGCTTTAAACCACGGGCTGTGGCTGAGGGCAGTCCCAGGTGTGTGTGCAAAGTTCAACACTGTGGCATCCCAGTCTCCGCTCCAGGCAGTTCTGACACATGGTTTTGCAGGCATAGCAAGGTGTTAGGTGGCAGGGATGGGTCATGTCATTCTGAGGGAAATACCACCCCCCATCTTGTTATGACAGTGTCGCAGTGAGAAGACCCAGGTGCTGCTGTTCCTGCTGCACTGCATCATAAAGTAGTTAGTTCACCCCGTAAGACGCATTTATAAACAGGTGATGATCATGCCCCCATGCTCCTTCAACTCTCAGTTTTCTGGTAATTCTGTCTTTAAATCCTCTTGCTGGAGCCTTTGATCACACAGCTGAGCTGTCGTTGATGTCTCTGACAGTTGACATCATGGGAGAGAGGGGTGCTTAGGGCTCTTAACATTTCTTTTATGATAACTTGTTTTCTAAAGAAATCCTCCGATGAGAATTTTCCATCATAATAAAACAAGGAGCTTTTCTAGAGCGCTTAGATTTAGATGGAAGCTTCTGTTTCCATTCAGCATTTCCATTCAGTAGCAGATTATTTCAAGACTGAAAAACTGGACTTACTGTGCTTGCTGCCTTCCTCTACTCTGCTGTCTTTTTACCTAAGCCTCCTAACTGAGGACAGCAGCAGAGACAGCCAGGTCAAGAGCAATCAGAAATACTAAATATCCCATGCTGCTGGGCATGTTTTGCAACCAGGGAAGCGTCAAAGAGTTTTAGAAGCTATAGACATAGGAGACTGCATTGCCAGTTCTTCCATTGTCACCCTCTCCTAAGCTGGTACTGGGAGGCTGTCTCAAAGCAAATGGCAGCACTCTCCAGCAGCAACACAGAATATGGTTTTAATCAAAAGAAACGTAGTGATGTAGGTATGTACCTCTGAGAGGGCACTTACATCTGACTGCGGAGGTCGTGTTGAAGGTGATATGTCCAGGAGTGAGTGGGGGCTTGCAGTGTTGACAGTGCCAAGCTCCCTGCTGATGTGTCTGTATGCTGCATGATGGTGAAAGCTGGCTTCCTTCCCAAGGGACACAGATTCCCAGACTCAAACTGGAATAGTGATCTGTGTGAAGAGGCTGTCCTTTTGCCCTCCATACTGCTTGCTCTCTAGAAACTTTGGTTTGGGACATTGAGGCCTGGATGTCACCTTGAGGCGGACCTTCTTTGGTGGGAAGTAATATTTTGAAGTTGAGCTTAAAGTTCACCTTAATAAGCACTTTTATCCTCTATCCTCTTCCATGGTTTTGGTTGGGATTACTCAGTGACTCTTGAACATGCATGTTGGTTGGGAAAAATGGAGATGAAGATGTGTCTCTGTCTTTGCGTAGCAGGATGAGACTGTTAAATGGCCCAGAAGGTGTTGCAGAATTTGCTGCTGCAAGAGGCAAACCTGCCCCTGCCATGCTTGCCATTTTTGCCTTGGTTTCTTCCCACCCTGGCTGCTTGTTCCTGCTCCTCTCCTATCCGTGCAGGGTACTGGCATGGAGGCATGGGCGGCCTGGATTCAGCTTGCTTTTTAGCCAGGTCAGTTCCTGGTCCTTATTCATGGCATAATCGTGCAAATGGTTATGGTAACAAAAAGGGGAGAGCCAGCTAAGAGTGGGAACAAACAGCTGGAGGTGGAAAATGTTCAGGTTGGCTTAAGAAGCCCTGCTTCCACCTGTAAAGCTGCTGCCTGGATTGCCTGCAGCAGTTAAGGCTTGGAGTTGGTTCAGCCTTGAAGTCTGCTCTTGATGAGATGGATAGTCCTGAATGCAAATTAGTTGCAAAGAACCTAAGAGTGATGGGGTCTGCAAAGCACTTCTTAAGCTGTTAAGAGGCACAAGAATCAGCAGGGGAAAAAGGACAGAATGTTTTTAAATATAAAATCATCCCAAGAACATGCACAGTGGTTGATCCTGATCTAAAAAACCAAAAATCAAACAGCGAGCCTAGGCCAAGCTGTTTTATAGACACATGCCAAGTGGACCCCGGTTCCTCAAGAAGAGAATAACATGAGAACTTCCCCTCCACTCTCAATTCTTTCAAGTCCCTTGAAAGCTTCACACTAGCACTCAGCACCTCATCAACAACAATCTCTCCATGTTGAAGCCTCCAGACTGCATTCCCTGGCAGCGCAAGTGGGAGTGGTGCCAACTGTTTTATTAGGTTTGCACCCACGGAACCCACCAGCAGGGAAGGACCTGACTCCTTGTCCTCGCAAGGCCACAGCGGGATAAGTTTGTGCTGTTGCCCTGCACTCACTGAAGGTGCTGTGCTTGGCCAGTGTGTGGGTCCTGGGGGAGCTGCCTGCCTTGAGGCTAACTGGAGGCTCCTGTGTGAAGACATGGGGACCAAAGCAAGGTGGAGGTCTCAGTGTTGTTGTCTTGAAAATGCAAGGCAAGGTTCTGTGTGTGCTTTTCCTTTGTAAAGGATCCCAATGAAGGATAATGGCATGCTGCTGCTTTTGTTTTGGCAGCCCCCTGATCAAGAATGAGCCTTTCAAAACAGAAAGCAAGCAGACGGGATGCAGCTGGAGTTAGATGTGATGGGGTATTCTCCTAGAGTACGCACTAGAGTTTGCCCTGACGTAAATTACCACCTGCTCTGACTCTATAAACATCATTTTTTCCCTTCCATTTTAACCTTCCAGATTAGTTTCAGGTTCACTTCTTCTAGTGAATGTTTCCTTTTCTCTAACTGAAATAATCCATCTCCTCAAAGCTGACCTGACAGATGTTTCCCCTGGTGACCCTGCACGCACAGTACACTTCATGAAACCCTGGCTTCTGTGGGACAATGCAGCACCAGCAGTGACCCTGCTGGTGTCCCAGCTAAAAATAAAGCCCATTCCTCCTGGCAGAATTGGGGTTTGTTTTTAAGTAGGTAGGCAGTTTTACCCATCAGCTGCACTGTGCTCTTGTGCCAGGCAGAAGGCACAGTTTAACCTTCAGAGCTTGATGGAGCTGCCTTCCCTCTGGGGATTTGCACCAGGGGACTGAAGGCGAGATGCTCAGCTGCACTTAGTTCACCTACATCCCTCCCAAAAAACTGCTGGCATGCCTGTTGCCTGGCTAGATCCATCTCCTTGAGGCTTCATGCATCCCAGTGCGACACGACCAACCCTCCTTCCCCAAAATCTGACCATTTCCTTCCTCTTATTTTTCTTCTAAAACATATAGATTTCTTCTTGATTCTCCAGTATCTGCCCCAGGTACCCAATTCCCACAACAAGTCCATGCCCTCTAGCTTCCCAGTCTTCTAACAGCATCCCTCATATGTTCAACCCCCCATTTATCCTCTCTGCATGGCTTCTGCGTGTCTGTCACGTCCATATGAACTTGGCTGCTGGGACAAGGCAAGAGGTCAAGACACAGATGCTCAGTTAAGAAGGGCTTTTTCAGCTTTCACCGTAGATGCACATTAGTGAGTTTCACAAAAGTTGGCGAGGTTGAAATATGCTCTGGAGCAAGGGGAGGGAAGCATCCAGAGGCTGGTGAATCTATGAATATTTTGAGTGTTTCCATGCACATCTATTTTTCCTTTGAGTTTTTGAGTACATTATTTATTTCTTATAGCTTTGAATTCCACAGGTTGCACAAATGTGTGGTGTAGAGCTTCGGATGTGCTCACTAGATAAAATACCCTGAGTCTGGGAGCTTTCTGTTGGTGTTAGCCTTGAACTTCTTTTCACCTCGTTGGCCAGTTTTGTCCCTCGAGCAAAAGCTGATTTCCCACAGAAAGCTGAGGGAAGGAATGTGGGATTTCTGCTTGATTGTGCATGATTCCAAACCTCATCTACTTGCTGTTGCAAAGAGAGCATAAAAAGGTAGAATGGTCGTAATTTGCGAGTGTCTGAATGGGAGCCAACAGCTGTCAAGCGCCGCTGGCTGGCTGCGATCACCTTGGGTATAAGGGTGGTGGTCTCTCAGGTGTCATGTTCTTATGCTCTTCATGAGCATAAGGAGAACCAGTGGTGATGGCTTGCTGACGGGCTGGCCAGCACAGAGGGCCATAACAGTGCCTGCTGCCTGGGAAGGACCACAGGTGCTGTGGGAGGAAAGGTCAGGAGAAGGGGCATGGGGAAGAGTTTGTTTGCTTGTGTGCAGGGGGGAGCAGAGGCAGGGAGAATGGGCTGAAGAAGGATTATTACTGCAGCATGGAGGGTTGTTGGGATACGGGGCTCGAATTAATTGAAAACCCATTTTTATTCATTTGTCTGCTCATTGAGTTCCCACAGTAAAATGGATTAATTTCAAGGCTCTGCTTGTCTTTCAAAGTGACCATCACTCGCTTTGTCAAAGACCTTTTGTGCTTGTTCTGTTATCCATCTGCGTCACTGACATGAATGAAATAGTATACTGGTGGCTCTGCCTGGGGTAACACTCTTCCTGTCCCACTGCTCTTCACCCACTGGTGTTTGGGGGCTGTTGCTTCTCTTCCGGGCAAAGTGTTTTTCCATCACTTGTGACACGTTTCCAAGATGACTGGAGATACTGTTACCAGCATTGTCAGGAAGAGCCGGGTTCAAGGCACCACCACAGAAGTATGGTTGGCAAGGAGAGGCTTTCTGGGCTGAGGGAGCAGGGGATGGAGGCTGAGTGCGGAGTAAGGGAGTGAAAACAGGTTGTTCATTCCTGCCTTAGCTGTTGCTCAAGTCAGCCCTCCACTGAAACTCTCAGCAAGAGAGGGACCTTGCCATTTTCTTGCCTTAGCCTTGTCTTAGGAGAGATTTTGGACTTCAAAGCAAGTAGAGCACACCTCAGGTATAATCTTCTCTTTGCAGAAGTGGAGGGAAAGATAGTTTCTGCAGAGCCTGAAGGGGGCTTAAGCTCCTCAGTAGAACTGATGGAGATGTGGAACAACTAGCATATATATGGAAACTGTGTCCCTCATCAGTAGGATAGAAGCTGTCCTCTCTCTTTGCCTTGGTGGCTTAAATAGACTGTATAGTGGGTGGCTGGGAGGCTGCACAGGATGAGCATGTTATCTAAGCACCTGTGTTAAGCCTGTCTCTGTACCTTCAGGATGAGGCATTTGAGGATGCTGATCCAAGGTGATACTGGGATCATTTTCTCCTTCCCTTGTCTCATTTCAGTGTATCTGGCTGATGTGGTCACCTCCCATGACTCAGCTGCTCCTGTTGGCAGGACTAGTTGCAGCAAATCTGTGGCCAGCATGGAGCACTGGGAGGAGGGAGGAGCCAGGGTGGGAAGGACAGGAATGCATTTGGTATGGAGGAAGCAGGAAGATGCCCTCCAGCTGATGTATGTGATGCAAGTTGCAAAGAGGAAGTAGATGAAGCTTTCCTTTTGGAGGTTTATGTTATACGAAATGTTGCCAAAAAGCTCAGGCAGCTCTTCCAGTAGAATAAGCTGTCTCTGCTGACTTGGGCTCATTGGACCTATGCTGATTTACACCAGAGAAAATCTGGTCCTAAGGATCCTCTCTTGCTTCTCTCTTGCCAGCCGTCAGCTGATGGTATGCAGGTTGACTGGGCTGGAAAGATAGTCCTAATTTTCAGGACAACTTTGTGTAAAAGGAGGCTTTTGGAAGGGAGGGTCAAGGGACGGAAGCTGATGTAAGTAGTGCTCTTAATTCAATGGAATCCACATCTCTTCCACTTTGGAGATGGACAACAGCATGGTTATTATATACTTTGCTGGGAAATTCTTTGGATACACAATGCCCTGCATTCAGTTTTAAAATGCTCCTCACTAGCTTCTAAGTTAAGACTTGCTGACTGCTGGGAATTAGATGAGTATCATTGCGGGCATAGTAGAAATGACAAGAGAGGAGCCTCATCCTTTTCAGACAAAGAGCTTTGTCATATGCACTGCTCCCAAGCTGCAATACACATATAAGTAATCTTGAGTTTCTGAATCTCCTTGAAGGATCAATTCACACATTTACCTGGTTTAGCCCTATATCTTCTGGGTGTGGAACCTGTCCAGCGCTCTTGGCAGGAACCAAGAAATAAACCTAATATCTTTCCTTGGAGAAGACAGCAGTGGCCTCTTGTAGTCATCTGCTTGGTTTTCTGCAGGCATTTTAAATCATGTTTAGATGTCCAGTGGAAAATCTGTGATTTCAGTGGGGTCAAGGTATCCAAGCTGGTTAGAGAACTGCTTTGTTAAGCTTTTAACTACCCTGTGAAATCTGCTTCTTTATGAATCCTTCTGTAAAATAGCTGAGAGACATTGCGACTATGGATAGAGCAGAGGACAAAGTTAGGGCTGTTGTAACAGTGAGAGAGAAAGTGCGGGTATTGTGGCTGGCTAGCGTCAGATTTCATATTACCTACCCTTAACAAGACAGAGTGGGACAGCCAGCGAGGAGGGCAGAGCTGTAGTCTAAACACAGACTGAGAGGAAAAAGGTGAATATTCTTGTCTGGTAATGCCATAGTGAAGGACAGGTCTCCACCTGTCTTTACTATAGAGATCAGAGTGGCATATGGCTTCATGCAGTCCACAAGGGAAGCCTTCGGGGTGGGGGGAGAAGAAATGAAGGTGAGGCAGCAGATAATCTGAAGACTGCTGGCACTTGCTGTAATTGCCATAGCAGCTGAGCTTCCACTGTTTGTTGTCCATGTCATCCCTGTGATTACCATGTGGTAAATATAACTTGAGTCTCTAGCAAATAACAGAGCTAATATTAAGAGAGAATCTGTAAACAAGCTAGTGCATAAATGAACAAAGACCAGTAAACAGCCTGGACTTAGAAAGAATGAATTAATCATGGTAGATGTGAGGCTTTATTTTATTTTAAAGCAGGTGCAGAATTAGCAGCTGAAAAAACACTGAAGGATTAAGATATCTAAGATGTCAATAAGAGACACATGGGCATATGTGTCAGTAAAGGGTGAGAGAGCTGTGTGAGATCTTATTTGATAACTGTATTCAAATGTGTCAATTCACAGGTTTTGGCACCTTCCAAGTGAAGTGGGAGGTATTTTGAGGATAACCCATAGCTCAGTGCATCTCTCATGCCTCCTGCTGTGCTCAGATCTGCAGACGCAGTGAGCGCGTTACGGTGTATTTCCCTCCTCTCAGCTGAAGGCTCTGACTTTTTGGTTGAAACTCTGGAAATCTGCTTTCGTTCACACACGCCAGCCAGCACAGCGCTCCTCATACAAGCCCCACCGCACTGGGGATGCAGCAAACAGGCACGGAGACCTTTGAAAGTGAGCAATGCAGTGAACTTCTGTATATCCATCTTGATTTAATCCTTGTAACAGCCCAGTACCTCATGAAAACCTGCTGTGCAGCAGCGCTGAGGGGTGAGACTTTCCTGCCCCGGCTCTGCTTTCCTGCTTCAATATGAGCAGATCTGCTGCTGGTTTTGGTGGGAGTAGGTGGTGAGGCACAGCGCTCCCAGAAGCCCTGCTGCTTCTGACCACCTCAAAGATGGAAAACCAAGATGAGATGAAGATAAATGATTAAAGGGCAGCCTGGACTAATTTATAAAGATTAAAATAAATTTGTGTGCTTTGGCCAAAGAATAACTATGGAGGAGAGCAGCTATTTACAAGTATCTGAAGCATGTAAATCTCAGGCAGGGAGGAAAATGGTTGAGAGTACTCCAAGGACAGGATAATGAGAACTAGCAGCATAAATTTTCTTAATTTCATCCTAAATATAAAGAAGACAGCTAAAACCTCTGAGATAAATTACATCGTGGCAGAGTCTCTGTGGGAAGTTGTGGAAATGCCATCACTTGGGTAATTTAAAACTGGGCTGGACAAAGTACTAGGAAATAATGTACGCAAGGGGAACAATGCGGCAGTGGCTCCTGAGGCATGGACCAGACGACTTCTCTGGTTTCTGAAATTAGTGAAACCTGTGTTAACTAGACTGAGTGTGAGCTTTTCCTACACACCCCATTTCTGTGCCTGTCACAGAGGAGTGTAGAAGTCTTCAGCCTAGCATGACAAATGACAACTGCTTGTTCTTCTCTGCAGTGGTATAATGATTCCTGAAGTGTAGCCTTCTCCTCCTCCTCCTCTTTCCTCCCTGTTCTCTGCCCTGTCTCTCATTGCCCCATTTGTGCTGCTTCTGCCTCTGTTCACTTTTTTTATATTTTCTTTCTCACTGAGCCGGAAATGAGCCCTTCAGAATAGACTTGTGGAGGGCACATAATTTCTATTCTGTGTGATGTGGCATTTTTGGTAAAAAACATAGGTTTTGCTGTGTTAGGGAAAAAAAAAATAGAACTTTTATTTGTGTTTTTTTCTTGGAAGAGAAGTCAATAAATAAATGTACCCTTTCTAGAGGATCAGAGCAGTGTGTGCAACGTGTGCCCCAGCTGCCAGGATTAGCACCCAGCATGGCTGGTGGTTGGCTATCCCAAGAGCCCATGACTGACCAGGGAAGGGCTCCCTGCCTAGCTAGTTGTTATGTGAAATCCAGCACATCACATTGTTTGGGGTTTTTTGCCTCTAATGAGTGTGTTCTGTCAGAAAACTTGTATTTTTCTTAACTGATTCTGTATCTAAAGAGGGTGAGCTATGACTACAACAGCTTTTTCCCTCTTATTTACCACTTAGCCCACCTTTGTGTACAAATAACTGATGGCTGTGCAGCACAAGAGCCCTGTTGACAACAAATCCTAGGGCCTTTGATTGTAGCTGTTGCAGACCTGTCACTACAGTGCTAAAGAAATGTCATGAGTTGCCTCTGTCATCTTTCCTCTAGGATGCTGTGAGTCACTACGTGATAAGTTGCACTCTGATGGTGGCACCTGAACCAGCAGTATAATATGTCCGTGAAGCAGGAGCAGTAAATAACACACCATGTGTGCTGCCATGGGCAGTACATAAAATGTCTTTTACTGACAAGAAGTTTTCCTCACACCGCTGGAATATTTTTTTTCCCTTCCCACCTGTTCCCCAAATTGTGTTTGCTGCTCTTTAAAAACAGCAAGACAGAGACTGATGAAAATCGGTGCCTTGAAAGGCTGCAGCAGAGGAGTCAGTGCCTGTTGCAAGCCCAAGTGTTGTCGTGTGGCTGCTCCAGGTTGTCTCCAATAAGCTGTATGGAGACATGGAAGAGGGAGGGGGGCCACTGGGTGAGTGACCCAGTAACTCCACTTCTTTATTTTCCTCAGTCTGTTAAACCACAAAGGGCGGACTTTCAGCCTCTTAACTGGGCCTTTCACATGATAGGCATAAAATCAAGGGCTGGAAAAATGCTCTTGAAAGTATCTGCCCTCTCAATTTGGAACTGTTCAGACTGCGGAGAATGGTGTGTTCAGATATGCACTGGTATTCAAGTGCCAAAAGGCTTTAATTTTGGTTTAAAGTATACTTCTAAATGCCATAAAAAGACCAGTGCTTGAAGATCTGCCTCTAGGTAGGCAATGGAGGCTTCCTAGTGACTTCTACAAGGCCGTGGTGGTGAATTCTTGCTAAATACATGTGTGGCTGCTACCAAGGCACTGCAGTGAGTTCCCAATGCCATTTGTACACAGGGTGTGCTTGTTCTCATCTCCCATGCACTGATGCTGGATTTGGTTTGTCACAAGCAGGCCTGGACACACTACCCACAATTTTTCACATTCCTTACTGTGAAAAGACAGATGAAAAGAGGGTGACTGAGCGATGCCCCGGGTTTCACAGAGAAGTTGTGGAGACTCCATCCTCCATCCTCAAATATACTCCAGGTATTCAAAAACCAACTGGTTATGGTCCTGTGCAACTGGCTGCAGGTGGCCCTGCTTGAGCAGAGGGCTTGGACTAGTGTACCTCCAGAGGTCCCTGCTATCTCCGTGTGTGAACTGGCCGCTTGAAAGCCCCAGAAAAAATAACAGCAAGATCATATGATATTCATGAAAAGATAAACCCCTCTTCTATATATAATACTGTGTTTTAAGCCAGAGGATAGCCTCTTGTAATCTATATGACAACCTAAATGCCAGGTTTTGTTTTCTGAATGTAAACCAGCTACAATTCTGGGGGAAAAATATGAAAAGGGCAATGCTGTCTGTCCCTTAGGCTGAGGAATCTCAGATAGATGGATGTGTATGGGGAACAAAAGAGCAAGCACACTGCAGCTCCCAAGGAAGCTGCGTTAGCCCACACCATAAATAAGAGTGGCTTTCAGAACATGGCTGTGGCCATCTCCCAAAGTGTTTCCTTCAGTGTCTGCGACCTCCTCCTTTACATGTCTGTGCACAGAGCGTAAACCGCAGCACCTGTATCCATATATTATCTCTTTATCCTGTACAGATATTTTTCATCTGGGGTGAGAGCAAGGAAATAAAATGCCCAGCCAGTCAAGTGCAGCCAGTGCAGTATTGGACAGGGACAACTAAGTACTGGCCTCTTTATGGATTTAGCTATTTATGGCTGCTTCTCCAGGAGCATCATGGATGCTAAAATACAGAAAAAAAGTCATGGTCCAGTTCCCTGAGGCAAGCTGAGTGTTTGGAGGTTGCCTGTAACTGTATTGAGAGTTTGGAGGTTGCTTCTAGACATACAGAGACTTGTGCTCCATTTAGGTCAGCCCCTGGGATCAGTCACTGAATGTAACAGGAATTAGTGAATCTGAGTTGTTACCTCAATTAATATTAGCATGATAGGAGCTGCTCAAATTAGTGGAGACAAGGGCCTGTAAATACTGAAAGATCTGCTATGAGAGATGTTTATTTTATGGTAGGTTTTTACATGATCATGAGAGGGAGAAAAGGTTGCTTTTGACACATACCAAGGGGTTTATTCTGTAGGCAGCTAATTCTGGGTTTTGACATGTTTACTGTGAAGTGCAAAGCAACAAGCACCTACAGCTCCCTGCCATAACTTTTCTATCGAACCAAGCTGCAGGGACCTGTCACGGCCTAAGTGTGAATTATGGTGCCTTTTCCTCATAAAACCTAGCTGGTGCTTAGCAGGGAGCTAAACTACCTATTTCTGTGCAATAACCTGTGTAACTTCAGCTTGGGGTCCCTGGTTGTACTTATACTGGACAGGCACATGCCATCAGTATGATGTTTTAAGGCCCAGTCTGTGTTTGGAAATTCGCATTTGTCTGACAAAATGAATTTAATTACACTGCTCTGGATTTTGGCTTGCAGGTAAATCCTAACATACAGGCTGGGTACTACACTTGTCGTGATGAGCAAAGAGCTCAGTAACATCTGAATGGAGATGATTGAAAAATATGCTTTGTTTTGTATTAAATATTTTGTTACGCTTTTATTTTGCGGGAGGGAGGAGTGTGAATTGGGTATAATACCTCTTCTGTGAACACTCAGTTATTTGTGTTCTTCGGCAGAAAGGCTATAATTTCAGGTTTTGTTGATGATTATAAAAAAACCCATGCACTCAATCAAAAAGCTCCTATGTGCTTTAGAACTAAGGAATGTGAAACCCTGTTAATAAGTTGAACCTTATTTCTGGCTCCTCCAGCTTCTGAACAGGGCTTCAAGAGGACAGTAATAGCAGCACTGTATCTGCTCTGTTCTGGGATGGATGATTGTCAGGTGGACAAACCCCTTGATCTTGAGATGTCTCTGTCTGGCTCTTGTGCAGTGCTTACACCTGAGCAGGGCTCACCCTGTGCTCAGGTCTCATCAGCAGCCTTTCCTGGCTAGCCTAGAATCAGGGGAGAGAGGATATATGGCCACAGATATACTCATGTGTCTGCTTTATTTGAGGGGTGCAAGGGAGAGGGGAAGGAGAAGGAGGTGCCAGATACCCTAATCCTATTTGCTGGTCAAATCCAAAGTTTTTTTTTATGATGGCTTAATGGGAATTTTGCCTAAATGTGAAATGAATAGGGATTTAGAGATTTGCCTTTGGTTATGTATTTACTGAGGAGAGGTCTTGGGAACACTAGTGTGTTATGCTGCCTCTTGATTTGATTTCTTGAGGTGCATCCTTTGAAAATATCCTTGTATTTAGAGTCACTTGAGTATCTGTATACAAAAAGCTGAATTACAAGGGATCAGAATAGCCTTCCCAGCTTTGTACCTCGCTATAGGTCTACAGCAGACAAGCCATCAGTCTTCTGAAATTCAGCAATTATAAAAGACATAAGGAGCTTGACAGTTGTCTGAAAGTAATTTTGTATTGCAAGCTTCCTTGTGACAACCGTGGTCCACGCTACTTTCTGGACTGTCTCCAGAAGCATTTCAGAACTGATCTCTTTATTTATGGGTTCTGTTTATGGATTTATGGATCACATGACCATTGTCAACTCTTGTAGAAGAAGGAGCTCCCCCTGCTAAAATAACTGTTGCACATCTTCCCAGAGCCTTGCTATTTAAAGCTAGCTTATTTTGGAGCACTGATGCTTGCAGCATTTTGTCTCTCTCTTGCATAGATTGAATGTTTTGAATTTATTATTAACTTAGCCTACCAGGTAAGGGGAGATTGTCTGGTCTCCTCACCACTAATGCCCTTACTTGCACACATTCAATGCAATAGCAGTAGCGGGGCATAGGGCCATGGGAGAAAATTACATCTGATAGCAAAGAGTCAGTGGAAATGAG
The DNA here is from genome assembly GCA_025447955.1 of Psilopsiagon aurifrons. Lineage (NCBI taxonomy): Eukaryota > Metazoa > Chordata > Aves > Psittaciformes > Psittacidae > Psilopsiagon > Psilopsiagon aurifrons. Next base: position 42,740 of record JAOEHY010028426.1, read on the forward strand.
GATCCTCATGGTATAAAGGCGAAGATCACCCCATGTCAAATGACTTTCCACTGTTGCTGCAGCCTCCTCTTCTGCCATTTGCATCCCGCAGGGCCAGGACAGTGACGTTGCTGGAATGACGCCTCTCTGTGCCAGATGTGGATGCGTTTTGTTGCACTGGCGTCAGAGGAGTGACACCTCCTCCTGGGTGACTAGCAGTGACTCAGGACTGTGCTGCAAGCCTGCCTGGTGGCTCAGAGTGGGACTTGTGCTGAAGGTGCTCTTGTCACAGTAAGCACAGTTGCTGCTAGTTAGAGGAGGGGTAAGGGACATGTCTGCTTCACTCTGGGGAGGCCAGAACTATGTAGATCCCCTCCAGTAATTTCTGGACTGAGTTTAGTAGATATATCTGAGGGAAAACTTGCAGCTTGTATAAGCAAACTTGCTGACTTAAGAGCTACAGAGTGAGTATAAGCTCTCCTATCCTCTGTCACCTGAATGTTAAAACTGTTACTGCAATGTTTTATTAACAGCAGTTTTAAAATGTAATAGTTTTATTCTATGTTGTAAAGCACTTTTTCATCAGTTCCCAAGAGGGGAATGACAGTAAGAATGCTTCACTGTTTCTCAGATTGGTTAGGTTAATGCTTTTCACATTAATGAACACATACTAAGATTTTATTAGACTGTGCATCTGTAGGCAGAGTTCCTGTTGATCTCAGTGGGAAGTTTTATCTGTGTCAAAGAATTGCATGATCAGGTCATTATTGTACCACCTTAGAAAATGATTGTGACCTCCACTTAATGTTAAAATGTTTGTCAAAACAACTGAAAAAGAGTGAAGAAACATATTCCCAAATTCTGAGATTTTAGTCTATTACCCATTGCCTGAGTTTGGAGGTCCTAACACATAAACAGAGGCTACCCTGGTAGAGGTTGTTTTTGAAATAATATATGATTAGTTTGGGGAATAAACTTATAATCAAATTAAAAATTTAAGAAGGACTGGCAAGGTCCTGGAGTGTATTGGGGGAAGGCTAGAATAGAAACCATCATGGCATTACAGAAAGTAGACAGATAGTGTTAATTACAGAAGGTGGTTGTCCCACAGAGAAGGAGGCTGGTGGTAGCAGTGATTTATTTCAGGGGGCAGTTTAGTCATTGTACTATTCCTAGAAAAGGCTCTGAATTTAAGTGATACTTGACTCTTCAGTCATTTTTGAAACCAAATTTAGGTGCTTGAGTCACTTAGATGTTTTTGAAATTACTTCTTTCTGACAGCCATTTCTGCATGGCTGATCTTGGAAGACATGGCACTTACTGGCTGCTGTACAGTTAAGTAGGAGCTGGGAGCTGGAAGTGTCAAAAAGTTGGTGGATACGTGCCAGCAATTGCAGTACAGATAAGGATGATCTGATGTGCCTGGGGTCTTTTGGAGCTGCTGTGCTTGTGCAGTTGGTCTCTGCATACACCTTGAGTCAGAGGCACCTGGAACATGTCAACTTCACTGTGCGTCTGCACACATCTGCTTTGCATCCCAGAGATCTCGGTCTTGCTGCTCAACTTCATTCTGTGCATGTTCACTGGCCCTTCCTCAGGCATTTCTCACCATCCCATAGCCAGAAGGCTAGAGCTGGGGCTTTCTAACAGCCCTCACTGGGGCTGAGGGGCTCAGTCAGGCCCTGGGGCTATAGTAGACAGGCAGATGAGTAGGCACTAGAGAGAGAAGGTAAGTGGGCTAATGTGGAGAATCTTGCTGTTCTAAATTAGCCCAGGTAGCATGAAGAAGTGTATTGTTTTTTCATATCAAGGGTGTCAGATACGGATTTGTGATCCTGATACTGCATAATCAATTCTCTCGCCTCTGCTATGCTTTGTCAGGAGCTGTTTTGTTCATTTTGTTCATTTGCAGTCTTTGTTCATGCTTTCCTTCCTGTTTTGCTTGTCTTTATAGATTTTTATCTGAAAGTTGAAAATGTTTTTGTTGCTATCGGGAAGATTGCACCTGCTTTTGGAAAGAGGCGAGTGACACAACATGATAGCAAAATAGCCATTCGAGATGCATTTGTTAACGCTGATAACATGAAAATGTTGCCTGGAATATTTGCAGTGCAAGGGTGAGGGAAGGGACCTCTTCAAGTGTTCGGGGGCCAGTTCATCTGTCTGAACTGCTGCCATCTGAACTTCAGGTATCTGCTGTACACTGGCTGACTGGGCACCCTCTTGAGGCCATGGAGAGAGATGGGAAGGGACAAAATCCCTTCTGGAGATATGTGTCTTAAATACATCTTTTGGGTCGGAACAGAGTGGGACAGGAAAGATCATCCCCTGAAAATGACTGTCTTTCTTCTGACAGAGGGAGCCAAGGTGACTTCATTTGACTTACTGCCCAAGATTTAGGTACAGTAGGGGAAATGAATCCTAGCCCTACTGATCTGGCAGTACAAACCTCAGTGAAAGTCAGTGGAAGTTAAGACTCTTGAACCTTCCAAGTGCTGTAGATAACGCCGCTCTTAAGATTGATGTTTCCTGTGAGACACTTGGCTGTGTCTGGACTCAGAAATGTGATTTGTTGTTTTAAGCCTGAGACCAAATTCTTCCAGAGGCCTAGTATAAAGGGAGGAGAATATGACACTGTGAAGCGATCAGAATCCAATTCTAAGTGGCGCAAGCCCTACAACAGTGTAGTCCCTAAGTAATAGAAGGCGTTATTGGGCAGTAACAGGCTGGACCTACGTGATACAATGACCAGCTTTTTTGGTTTTGCGTAGTATTTTATGTTAGAGATTACTGGTGTTTGAAAATATATCCATTTCTTAGGGATGCAGAGGGAATGTTGGTGGGTACATGAATTTTGCTCTGCCTTCTGGGTCCATGAGCACAGCTTTTTCTAACTGTGGAGATTTTGCAGGTTTCTTTGACCATTTAAAAGGAGAATTGTTGATGTAAAATGTGATCATCCAGATCACAACGGAAAGGCTGGTGAAAAATGGCCTTTGCCACTTTGTTGAGCTCAAGAGTCCTCTGCCCTATTTCTGGGCTGACATCTTTACCTCCTAATGTGGAGACCCTGTGCCTCGGAAGCTTAAGGGAATCCTAGGACCCTACTGGAGATCTGCAGCCTATTAAGAGGGGCTGGCTGTGGGGAAGGTTTTGCTGCTAAGTTACTCCATAAATGAATTGTGTCCTGCAAATGGACTTCATTTGGAGACTGCTCACTGGCCTTAAATGGTGCTTCTTATACTGCAAGTCATTCCTTGACTTGTCTTATCTCCTGGGTGGTGAGATAGGGTGTCTTTAGATTTGGTTTCTTGTACGAGTTGAAGTGCTATGTGCTGGGGAACACCACAGGTTCATTAACTGAGTGGCAGCTGAGCACTCTACTCCTATTGAACATGCTGTAGGTCAAGAGTGGGCTATTATATACATACAGTTTTCACTAAGCTACTTTTCTAGCAATTGATCTTCACCTGCAGGGCATGTAAAATTTGCAGTTTGTTAAAGTCCCTGCTAAATACCTTCTTCAAAGTGACAGAGACAACCCATGCATCTCTACCAGTACTCTTCAGTGGTGAGAAACTGAAGTGCGTTTGGGTAAATGTTGCATTTTCATTTTCTCTCATGCTTCCCTCCTCCCTCTCTGTTTTGTTTGTTTCAGGTTCTCGGCCTTTTTGGATCTACACAGTGGAAGTTGCATCTTGTGTATGGCGTGGTTAAGCTTGCAGCCTGTCACCTCGGCCTTCCTCCATTTTGGGCTGGTTACTTTTGTGCTGTTTTTGCATGGTTTGCAGGTGGATGCTGGCTTGACGGGGGACTCAACCAGTTCAGTACAAAACAGCTCGTGTTCAGGATCTTTTGACTGCAAAGAGGGTGTTATCCTGCCAATATGGTACCCGGAAAACCCATCCCTTGGGGACAAAATTGCCCGTGTTATTGTATACTTTGTAGCACTGATCTACATGTTCCTTGGAGTCTCCATCATTGCAGATCGTTTCATGGCATCTATAGAGGTCATTACATCACAAGAAAAAGAAATCACGATTAAGAAGCCCAATGGAGAAACAACAACGACCACCATTCGGATTTGGAATGAAACTGTTTCCAACTTGACCCTCATGGCTCTGGGCTCCTCTGCTCCTGAGATCCTTCTTTCTCTGATAGAAGTGTGTGGGCATGGATTCATAGCTGGAGACCTGGGGCCATCTACAATTGTTGGCAGCGCTGCTTTCAATATGTTTATCATCATTGCCATCTGTGTCTATGTGATCCCTGATGGGGAAACCAGAAAGATTAAACACCTGAGAGTTTTCTTTGTCACAGCTGCTTGGAGCATCTTTGCTTACATCTGGTTGTACATGATCCTTGCTGTCTTCTCTCCAGGTGTGGTTCAGGTCTGGGAAGGTCTGCTCACACTTTTCTTCTTCCCTCTTTGTGTCCTTTTGGCTTGGGTAGCAGATAGACGTCTGCTTTTCTACAAGTATATGCACAAAAAGTACCGTACTGACAAGCACAGGGGCATTATCATAGAATCAGAAGGCGATCACCCTAAGGGAATTGAGATGGATGGCAAGATGATGAACTCTCACTTTCTAGATGGAAACTTGGTGACTGTGGAGGGAAAGGAGGTAGATGAATCTCGCAAAGAGATGATCCGTATCCTTAAGGACCTGAAGCAAAAGCACCCAGAAAAGGACTTGGACCAGCTGGTAGAGATGGCTAACTACTATGCCTTGTCTCATCAGCAAAAGAGCAGAGCCTTTTATCGCATTCAGGCTACCAGAATGATGACGGGAGCTGGCAATATTCTGAAGAAGCATGCAGCTGAGCAAGCCAAGAAGAGCACCAGCTTGCACGAGGTGCAGCCAGATGAACCTGAGGAATTCATCTCCAAAATTTATTTTGACCCATGCTCCTACCAGTGTCTTGAGAACTGTGGTGCTGTTCTCCTGACAGTGGTGCGAAAAGGAGGGGACATGTCCAAGACCATCTATGTGGACTATAAAACAGAGGATGGCTCTGCTAATGCTGGTGCTGACTATGAGTTCACAGAGGGAACTGTTGTCTTGAAATCAGGGGAGACCCAGAAGGAATTCTCAGTGGGAATTATTGATGATGACATCTTTGAGGAAGATGAGCATTTCTTTGTGCGGCTCAGTAACCTCCGTGTGGTGGAGACTGAGGAACCTCCAGAGCTCAGTAACTCCTCATACCCAAAGGCCATATTGGCTTCTCCTTGTGTGGCCACAGTGACTATACTGGACGATGACCATGCTGGCATCTTCACTTTTGAGTGTGATGTTATACACGTCAGTGAGAGCATTGGTGTGATGGAAGTCAAAGTCTTAAGGACATCAGGTGCTCGAGGTACAGTTATAGTGCCATTTAGAACAGTAGAAGGGACAGCGAAAGGAGGTGGAGAAGACTTTGAAGACACCTACGGGGAGCTGGAGTTCAAGAATGATGAAACCGTGTAAGTACCCAATTCATTTCTGTTCCTGGATCTACTTTTGGTATTTAACCTCACAGTTTGCATCCATTGCAGGTGAACACTGACAAGGGATAGGCTCCTATCTTCAGCTTTCCATCTGTTTCCCTACCTCTTTCAGGCAAGAACCGACAGCAGGATTTAAGAGCTCAAAGCTCTTGACCCTTCCCTCTTGGGAATGACAAAGTAAGGCTTATAAATACTGGGGGTTCAAGGGAACAGGAGGAAAATGTATCATTCTTTGAGGTCCTGTACTAAACCTAAGGGTTAGTGAAGAGTTAAGGTAGAGAGAGAATTAAAACAATAAGCTTTTACCTGCTGGGCAAATACGGGAAAGCCTCTTTTTGAACACCAGACATAGATCACACAGGAGTTTATTGCAATCCCTAGATGAAAAGTTGACAAGTTATTCCCAGGCAAGTAAGAGCTGCTCAAAAGACATCGGGGCTTTATTTTCGCAGGAGCAATACATCATACCTGTGTCCCTAGGTTGCCTGTGCAACTTACAGGTCTGTGTGGTAGCTAATTCACAGTATAGGCACAGCTGCAAGCTATTCTGCTGGACCTGTGAAATCCTTCCAGCCTTTATGTCCCTATGGTCTACCAGTATTCTCCACATCACCTTCTGTATGATCTCTGTATGTCTGTTCTTTTACTACCTGTGGTTTTTCCCCTTGTAAAGTACCATGGCAATTGGCAATAATGGTCTAAAAGCACCGCAGCTCACAGCCTGCCCATGTGCCTCCATGACCCAGTGTTTTCATACAGAATAAGGAAGGGAAGCAGAATAGCCTGCACCATCCTGTCAATTCAGCACTTTTATTGCTTACAAAATAGCTGATAGGAAGGTAGGGAGTAATAAAGACCAGAGAGGCGATAATGTCTAATTGCTTTAAGTACCTGCTGTTAACATTCGTGAGGAATGAGAAAAATCCCTTAGCGGAATAGGGAGAAGGGTGTGAGCCTGTTGCTAAAACTCCCTAATGTTAAGTGCCTAGATTCCTCTTGTTAACACCTAATCACTTGTGCCATCAAAGGAAGAATTGAGCAGACTTGCAATTGGCACCAGAGAAAAGAATTTTTTTTACCACGCCTCCCAATACAGTACCCAAAAGGATGTTAATGTATTAAATGCTACGGAGTAGGGATTCCCTGTTTCAATAGCACCTTCTGCCATAGCCCACTAAACTATTTAATGCAGCTAATATCCACAGTTTCAATGCTCGATTATAAGTACATGTTCTTATTTAAGGAAGAGGAGCTCTTGGTTGGCTGGCTTCAGCCACTATCAGAAATGGAAGAGGATCAGCTCTCCTCATCTGTCCTTTTCAGGGAGATAGACCATGCTGGTTAGTCTCCTTAATTGAGCTCACTTCTCTAGAGAAAGTGAAGAAGCATGTTAGATGTGTGGTTCTAGTCTCCTGTGAGTAGACTGTCTAAAATATAATGGCTACTACCTTGCTTCAGCCAGGTCTTGAAAGAAGAGACTTTTTGTGCTTGAAGAAGACCCATCATTGCAAGGCAGGCAGGTTTGGATTACCAGAGAATAAGCTCATGAGCCATCTTCCTCCAGAGTGTACTCCCTTTCTTTTCATCTTCCAGCTGGTGGAAGGCTTTTTGTCATTGAAAACTGTCACAGAAGGTCAGGGCATACCCACATGATTGTTCACTTAAGTTAAAACAAATCGCTTTCAGCAGGACCATGTGCATCCTTCTGGTGCAGACTAATGAAAATGAAAGGAGTCCAGAAAACAAGTATACGTAGGTTGCTTAACATTGTGGTTTGTGACCCACAGAAGATGCCCTAGAGCACAGATGAGACATTTGTGGTGTACATATTGTGCCTATGCATAACAAATTAATGCGACTTACACTTCTGCATCAGAAGACTGCTGGGAAAAAAGCCTGCTAGTCGTAGTGCTTATGGAGACCATGTGGCTAGCAAAGATTAATTTCCTTTGAAGCTAGAATTAGCGTAGCTGACTCAACACAGCACTCAAACTAATAATGCTAACAAGGAGGAAGATCATGTCAGCCAGCAGGTTTCATTTTAAATCTCCAAGTCTTCTGGGAATGGAGTTTTGGGCTGGAAACAGGTTGGTGTAGCTTTCAGTAATCAGCCCTTGGCCTTTAAATTCAGTGAACACACGTCAGCTGCTGTACCTCGCCAGCTCTTCTCTGAGGTGCAGGTGGAAGCAGCTGTAGAAACATGGAGGGAGTAATGGGTTGGTTTAATCTCTGAGTCAGTTTAATCTCCCTTTTCTTCTAAATCTAAATGCACAAAGACAATTTTGAGCAAATATTTAGGCTGCAAACAAATTTGAGCTGATTCAGGTGTGAATTTGGAATTCAGACCCATAATGCTACTCTTCTAACAGAAATTATCTAGTTTTGATCAGCCCGGTTAGGGAAGATGGGTCGATAGGGTGTTTGGAACAGTTTTGCTGACTCACAGGGCAGCATGTGAGCGACTGGTCATGGTGTTGCTTGGTGCAAGGCTGTATGAAGACACTGGGTCAATAAATAGCTAGGGCTGGCTGAATATTTGAGGCCCTGCCTCTTAAATGCCTCGCCACTGAGGGGGATCCACCACGAGGTACTGACATCCCCTGTGCACTGAAGAGGGGACCAAGAGACCACAAAGCCTGGTGTAGAGCAGAGGGGAAAACACGAAGAGTAAAGCGGTCAGTATATAAACCTAAGGAAAGGGCGTTGAGAATAAGTGAGAAGTTACATGCTCCCCATTTCAGCCTTCTGATTGGGCTCTCTCTTAGGAAAGGTGAAGCTTGGGCTGAAGTTTCCATGCTGGTGTAGGAGCTGCTCATGGATGTAGTCCTGCCTACTTCACTGCTTTAACCCTGTCATTCTCCTCATGGAGTCACTTTGAAAAGATTTTTTAGTCATGGAGGGAGGAAATGAATTAACAACATCTTGCAGACACATAAGATAGTGCTAAGCTTTGCTGTGGCCACACGTGTATGCTAAGGATCCACAGACCTGCAGCTACTGAAGAAGCACTGATCAGTATGAACTGGAGGAGAGTAAAAACTTCATATTTTCAGCTTGTCTGACACACAAAAACTTCAGCTTGTGTTCTGCAGCAGTAGGCGATCTGTAAGTAGTTTGTAGGTCAGCCTCCTGAAGTGTAGCAATAGCTAGATTAATCTGAGAGGCACTGGATTACATAGCATCCTTGAGATTAAACTATAGGAGAGTTGCCGCTGTCTACCAAATCCCTAGGGCTAAGGATAAATAGTTTCCTGAAAACTAAATGGAGAAGGGGTCTTCACTTATATATAACAAGATAAAACACCTTGGGGTTGTTTTTAAGAGGCTTTCCCTAAAATATGTGGGACTAAAAAAGCTGAGTTTTGCAAACATTGCAGAATGTGAGGGAAATGGATCCTGCCACCGGCTCTTGCTTCTTGCCTCTGTGATTCTTTCTAGACTAACATGGTCAAAGTTTCCTTACTCATGTTTGGGTGGGAGCACAAGAGAAAGCAAGCTGAGATAAGGAGTCATGAAACAATGCTGTTATTACTGAAATATGGTCCCCTGCAGAATGTGTGTGTGTGGATGTGTATGGGTGTTGGATAGCTGTGAAGTCCAAGCCATATAATCTTGAATGCTGCTATCTGTTGAGAAAGGAATTGATTAGATCTCAAATATTTGATTATGCTGCCTCTTTTTCAGTACACTGTTTATGTCTGAACTCCTGTTCCAGTGAGGGTCAGATACAACCTGAGCAGTTGAAGCAGAATCCTAGGCTCCAGAGAGGGTCAGATATGACCTAAGCAGCTGAAGCAGTATCCTAGCTCTCTTGTTGACTAAAAGGAAACTCAAAAACTGAAGTCCTAGACTTCGATTTTTTTTTTTTTTTTTCAAGATGACCAAATGCTTTTCTATTAAGTGATTTTATATGGAAATAATTGTTAGGTGCTTGGTTGTATGAAAATATAGAAGACCCAACTGCTTTATCATATCCAAGGAATAAAGAAATAATGAAGAGTCAGAAGCAAAAAATGAACTGAGTTTTAAAGGTTTTCCTTGTTGCGTAATAAAGGCAAGTCATTGCATTTAATATAAATTTTCTGTTTAAACTCTTTCCTCTGGTTAAAACTGTTTAAATTCATATGGAAATTTCTCTAGGTCTTGCTTTAGAAAGTTTAGGAAGATACACTGGTTACCAGCAGTGAACTGATATGCTAGCTAGAAAATTGAGTGGCAAGTTCTGCTGTGGCAACATCCCATGCAGCAGCTATACAGAGTTAAAGTTTAGACCAAGAGCTCTACTTTGCTATTTGTCTTTGTTGCTGGTTGCTCAACTGCTTGCAGCACCTGAAAGTTCCTAGATGTGCAGCCGTCTGTCCCAAGTCTGTAGCTCTCAGAGTATTGTCTGTGGCTTGGGAAGAAAATCGATGTTGAGAGATGCTGTGGTAGTAAACTGGTTTTAAATGTCCTGCAAATCCTCTTTGCAAAGTCAGCATGGCTGAACTTTGTTAACATGCAGAAACCCACAGTTGCTTACTGATGTGCGTGTTAGGCAAAGCTCTCGGTAACAGAAGGGCTGTCTCCTCCATTCAGAGACTGCTGGAGACAAACATATTAAAGGCTAAATAGGCAGTGAGATTTTTTTACTTTAGGGTTTGGGCAGGATGTTGTGTGCAAGTTGCACGTTGCCTCTCCTTGTCTGCTTCTCTCCAGAGAAGCCCCCAGACTGCTGTGCGCAGGGCTATGGCTGCTCCACAGGGTCACTGTGAGCCTTGGGCTGAATTTACCTTGGTGGAGCTGGTCCTGCAAAGTGCTGCTATCATACTAAGCAGTGGAAAACCACAAGCGTTTCTTCCCATTAGGGGCTTCAGGCCTTTTCTGGCACAGGAGCTCATGGAGTGTGCACAGGTCATGGTGTGCCACAGGTGATGCTGTCTAGGTCAAGCTCAGGGTTTTGCTATGCTCCAAGGCTGGTGGTTAATGACTGTCCCTGGCAGCCACCACATGCTGCTTCTGCTGCCCTCTCTCCAGCATGTTGAGCCACCCTTGTTTGGTGGGAAGGTCATTATCCCTTCCTCCTTCCTGTCCTGTCCGCCCATGCTTGGATGCAGAGATATCTGGGCCCCAACTCCTTGGTTGTTGTCCTGCCATAGTGGCAGCCGTTAACGTCCACCAGCAGATCTGGTGAAGCTTAGTAGAGAAAGATAAATAGTGGTTTTCTGGTTGGAAGACATCCCACTGGTGTTTGGTGTAATCAATTGTCCTTCCTTTTTGCCGTTTAGTGCTTGAAGAAACTCTCAACTTCATTTTTAAATTTGATTACCTACACAGTCATGGTTGTGGCATTCTGAGGGGAATGCTATTAATGATACTTAGCTCTTTTACATGGTGTTTTGTCAGAAGATCTTATAGCACTTTATGAAGAAGATTGAGAGATCCTATTCCCATTTAGCAGATGGGGGAAAAAATGCAGAGAAAGTGACTTCTCTTCCCTCTAGATGGATTACCCGGGAGATCAGAGGCAAAAGAGGATAAACCTGATCTCCTTGAACTGCCAGCCTGTGCTCTGTCCAGAAGAAGGTCTGTGTACATCAAGCTTGTAATTTCCTGTTACTCAGTACCACAGTGAAATTATGCAGGTTCACTGGCCTTTCCCAGCCATTGTGAATCAGGTTGGTACATGTATAGGCAGTAGCTGCAATATCTTGCTATTCCCCCAAGCTGTCAATAGGAACTGTGGGTTTGGGTGCTCAGTTTTCTAAATTAAACTGACATGGAGGTCTGCTGCATCTGCAGACCTTGGTTTGTTTATATCAGCTGTGATGTCTCCAATTAATGACCAAGGTTATAACACAATTATTTTGGTAATCTAGCCTGAACCCTTGTTCAACAGCTCCCATACACCATGTGCTGATCCTAAGGCTTTGTACTCTGAGAAGAGTACCCCTCAAAAAATTGAGACTAGTTAGTGGGACTCCAGACAATGAGAATTTGTTGTGCGAGGACAATGGTTTCCTTCTCTCAGGACAGGCTTTCTTCCTGGAAGAGCCTTCTCGAGCTAGAATTTGAGACTGAATCCCCAAACTCTTCTCCAGTTTGTTTTGACCACTGGGTAAGCTCCTTCTGGTTTTCTCTTCCTACACCTTCATGTAAATTAGGAGTTCTTCATTCCTATTTTAATTTGGATTAAGGGAAAACAGTGGCAGCTGTTCCCCAATGGAAAACTCTCCAATCAACAAACATTTCGCCAGTGCGTTGCCAGTGGTGAAAGTCTGTGAAGTTTTCTATTTGTTTCTTGCTGTGAATGAAATTCTCACGTTGCTGTTCTTAACGGTGCCAGTTTCTAGTTTAACTCAAGTCATTTACACACATGTGCCCACCGGGCTTCTGCTGTAGTCCCCCTGTGAGTTCTAGGTGGTGTGACCTCCAGGGGATTAGTGTTAGGCATCAGGGGACTGTTCTGGAGCGTATGTCGAATCAGTACGCAGAAAGGTGACACTGTTACATCATCCCAGGGAGAAGAGGAGCCCTGAGCTGACCTTCACATTCCCAGATAGTCTTGCTGGCAGGTGTTAGGGGGGGGACATATTTGCCATCTGTCCATGAAGAAAGACAAATTACATCCTATCTCAGAGGCTGTGACTTCTTGCCCATCAAAGGAAATACTTGTATGAGTCTGTGACAGCATTGAATAGGGATGGCCTAGGACCTCAGCTCAAAAGGGAAGCATGTGGATGAAATTGACTCTTCAGAACTGGTGTGTGTTTTGATCTAGCAGAGAAGCCCTTGGGAAGCTCATGGGCTCCTGAAGTAGGAAGCTCTTGGAAAGGATGTTCTAGGAGGTATCGGCGAGGGCAGTAATTTTCCTAGTTTAAAGTAAACAAACTAGAAAATTAACCCTGCCACAATCAAGTTTTGGGTTTAAAAACAAACAACAGGTCAGAACTGGTCCAAAATACAAGAAGTCTGCTGTGGCTTGGGTGAGCTTTACCTCCTCTACTCAGGCGTTACTGCATGGACCACATTTGCCAATGAGTGGCTTAGACAACATGCCCTTTAGAGAGAAGTTTTCAGAAGCAGAGGTTGTATTTCCTTCCCACATGTAAGAAGGAGGAGAAGGCACAGTTTGAATGATGCAGCTTCAGGGGATAAGAAGAGATGCTGATGGCAAGGCTTGATACACCATATATCACTCAGAGTACATGTTGGGATTTTTTAACCCACAGCAGGCACATTGCTTACAGCATTACTGTAATGTGTCTGTGACTTCTAACAGATCAGAGAGTCAGCAAAGTTTCTGAGTTAAATATGGACTTACCTTTTCTAAATGAGATGAGAACAGCAGAGTCAAATCTCCCCAGCCCAGCGGTCCTCCAACAGGTTTTTGATGTGGCTAAATAGAAGCAGTTGATCCTGGTGGAAGGTGTCAGCTCTTTCAAATAAGAGGTGATTACCTATTTCTAGCAGTGTGGCTTGTCTCTTATTTACCTCATGGCATGATAAAAGGTGACAAAAGAATTTGCTATGCTAGCTAACAGGAGTGCTGAGGACCAAGTTCATCCTCTGTTTAGCTTCAGTGAAAACAGCAGATTTAAAGCTGGGAGGAATGTGGACCAGTACATATTTACAGCTGTCTAAGCAGATGGGCTGTTGACAGATGAGGCCTCTCAAGTCTCTGCCTGAGTGCCAGCACATACTGCTGTGAGCTTTTCAGCTGAAGCCAGTCCTGGTGTTGAGCAAGCCCTGGCTGCTTGGTGTGTTTTTCTGGAAGTATGAGCATTGGATAGGACCAGTTTTTTCTGCCAGCATTTGCAGGACTTGTCCTTAGGAGGCCAATGGAGATGTCTGATGAGCTGCCTTGAAGCCTGAGCAGTATCACGTGGCATGGTGTAGCCTCAAAGCTGGAAAACCTCCTCTGGATATCAAATCTGTGACAGGCTCCAATGTGTCCTGCTGCTCTCCTTCCAGGTCCTGGTGTGGAGCCCTTCCAGTGGTTAGTAAAGGGCCGGGACTTGGTGCTCTTCCCCATATGAGCGAAAGCTATGGCTCAGATCTCTTGGTCCTTCTCTTAGACAGTGGAAAAACTCCTTCGGTGTCTTTAGGTGCTGGGAAGAAAGAAGCCTTTTCTTTCTCCCCAGTTTGCCTCTCCAAACAGTTTCCAGGAGTGGTTGCTCCTGCCTGTCCTGTGGCTGTTGTGTTGCAAGTGGTTTATCTGCTTCTGTGCCTCTTTGGCGTTCTATGTAGAAGTATGTTGTTAAAGTGAAATGGGGTAGGAATTCACTTTTGTGCTTCTGGTTTTCTTTCCATGAGATAAGCATGCCAAATGGGTCCTACCCTCATAAAACATCCCCACATCAGTGCTGTGCTCTCTGCTTTTATCCTTTAGGGGAAAAAAGGTGTGATAAAGCCATCAATATTTGATGTAGGAATTCTGCTCTGCCTATCTCTGCTTTATGGGTCTTGCATCCTGGGTTGGTCTCTCCTTTACCTCGTATGCTTGAGAGTTTTGGCTTAATACTGCTATCTGCACCTCCCTCAGTAAAGGCAGCTGGACCATGATGCTGTTTAGGAAGGATGTGCCAGGACCAGTATAATGACTGTGCCAGAAAAATAAGCACTAAGCGCTCTCTTTTCTAAGACATCAGCAATGCTGTTTTATTTTGGGGTAGAGTGTGGTTAGCTTTGATGGCGCATGGTGTTGTCTCTCTGTAGCGGAGCCGGGGAGAGAGAATGTGTGAATTGGCAGTTTTTCCCAGATGTGTCCTGTTACTGACACCACTGGAGGTGGGCAGAGATGTGAATAATGCAAAAGCACAGTGAACGGACTATGTATCAGCAATGACTGCTTGCATAGCAGCCTGGCTCCTAGGGTTTCATCAGTTGTATCCTGCAGAGCAATACCTGAAAGCTGCAGCAGGGTGGAGCATATCAGATGCCCAGCTACTGCTGGTAGCACCGTGGAAGCATGAGGAGCTGTGTGTGTGCTTTATCTCAGTAGTGACCGTGGTGCTTATCATAAGGTCTTAATTTTCTATAATTAGCAACTTTTTACCATAACTGTGTTTCTTGCTCTTTTTGTGGCCTGACAAGTGGAGCAGTGCTAGATGTGGTCTGTGGGAGTCAGAGCTGATGACAGCTTCAGTACATCATTAGACTTGGTGGTGGGCAGCTGGTGCTGGCTTTCCCTTGAGGTGACTTAAAAAAAGATAGGCTTAGGGGCCTGATTATCCCACCCTTTGTGTGGTACAGAGCAGCAAAAAAAAAAAAGGCATAACAGATGTGACATCTCCCCTGGCTTGACTGTAAGCTGTAGGCAGCAGTGGTGGAGCAGAAGAGAAATGCAGGGTGGTTTCCTTGGTGCACAGCCCCAGAGAAGAGGATAAAGAGCAAAGGAGTTGCTGCCTTTGGTGCTGGGAGAGCATCAGTAAGTGGTCAGATGGGGCTTTTTAATTCTTTGAGCTCTGTGGGGAGCAATAGGCTTCATGTGTGTTCCTGTGCCGTGCTTCTGGCCAGCCAGGAACCTGAGGAGATGAGGTGCCATGGTGCAGAGCCATTTAGTGGTACCAGTCCCCAGCACACCGCTCACAGGCAGGCTGTGCTGGTACAGTGGGGCAGCGGATTTTGCAAGCCTGGTGCTGCAGCTCCCTGAGAAGATCTGGTTCATGAGGCTAAACTGAATGAGTCCAGGCTAAACTGGAGAGCAAAATCCAGGGGTTGAAATAGGCCCCTGGGAGCATAGGTTTGGGTGCCCAAGCGATGGAACCATGGCCAGCCTCAGGGGAGCAAGCTGCCTTGCCCAGCATTGCTCCAGCTGTCCCTGAGGAGCCAGGGTAGCCGTTCATCTCTCCAGAGGGTTTGAAGGCAGGACAAACGGATGGGCAGGCTGAAGGGATAACCTTGCTGTAATGGCAGGAGCCCCTCTTTGGCCTGGCCTGGGACTATTAATGCCCTGCCTTTTGGGACTGCTTCTCAGGGCCTTTCCTAAGGAGGCTGAGGCTTCCTCATACATCTAGCTGGCACATGGCATCCCATGTGGTGCTGTTTCTTCTGGCCTTGCACTGGGGATGGAGCCCATGGCATGGCAACTGCCCTTGATGAAGGATTTCTCCCTTCTGGTGCAGGGCTGTCCTCGGCAGCAGATGAAGGAGTTGCACAGGGCTGTGAGCTTATGGAGTATGCAGCAACAGCAAACTTCTGCTAAGGGTATCTCCTTTCCAATTTGAGGGGGTGAGGGGAGGGAGATGATATATGTTGTAAGTGAACTGTTGCATAGAGTAACCTCCTGCTCCCTGGAGGGTACATCTAATAGAATTCAAGGGTATCTCTGTCTTGTTCTGGGTGGTGAGAGCTTCCTTGAGCTGCTGCCCAGAATACTTGTGGGACACCCTATAATTCAATTAGAAGTACCCTCCAGGGAGCATAGAATTATATCATATCTATGAAATGTAATGACAGCCCCCTCGTATCATATGGCGAGCAACTCTCTGCTGCTGCCCAGAACCTTTCACCGGTAAGGAACTAATCTGCTTAGCACAGATTGAGCTCTGCGGTGTACAGCACTTTCCCAAATGCTTCTGAAGGGAATCCCTGCCAGTGGAATAAACCTGTTAGCAGCATGTGAGCATTACTGCCCCTGCATCCCTCTTCCCAACCCTCAGATCGCTCCAGCTGGGGCTGCTTGCCTCCACTTTTGCCATCTTCTCTGAATCTTCCTGGGAATTTTGAAGGATAGAGAATTTTCTTTAACCCTTTAAACTTCTCTTCTTGTCCCTTGTTGGGCAGTAATAATCTGTGATACAGAGTGTGCTGAAAGGATTTAGCTCCATAATAAGTAATGTTATCTGCTGATACCTTGTGAAATTTTGATACAAGTTAGGATGGCCTGAGGGGAGAAATAATTGTAGTGCCAGTTTAGATGAAGCTGCTCTGGTGTGAACCGCAACATCACAGCATCTGAAATGGTTTAAGGCTAGAAGTGAAGAGCACCAAAGTTGACCATCACGTATGGGACTTCCATGGGATACTGTCATTCCAATTAACTCTCACCAATGGCATTGGCTTAAATCAGTCTGCAGAAAAACAGAGAAGGAAGATGGGGTGGGGGTCTGGAGTGACTTTGGGTACCTGAAGAAATCACAGAAGTCAACTGCTAGGAAACACCATTAATTGCCTCATGACTGAAGGATACCTCTATCCTGTACAGGTCTGATGGTGCACTGCTGAGACTGCTCTGCCCCCAGCCTTGCTGTAGTTTAGCACCTTCAGACAGCTTTCCCAGAAAGTTTGTCCACCCATATGAATAAACCCATCTACCTGTCACAAGCAGTTGCTGTGAGAGCTGTTGCATTGCTGTCTTACAGCCCCAACGTATGTTTTTGCTCTCAAATACCAAAGGTCTGGGTGAGCTGGACACCTCTGGAATATGAGACAGAAGCAGGGAAGAGACCTTTGAGAGATGACAGAGGCAGCAGGCAAGTGAGGTTTGCTTGTGCTGGGAGGCAGAAGAATATTGTGCTGACCTTGAAGACAATGGATCTGCATCTCAGTGCATGTCCTTGACTAGAATTTGGGGGGTGAATTGTCAAGCGTGGAGCAGAGGTGTGTTCAGATGGTGATGTCTTCCTGGGGACAATTTCATGAGGAATCAGTGGACAGTAGAGCCTTGGTGGGGTATGTCCAGGGCTCAAAGTGCTTACCTGTGAAATCCTAAGTAATCTGGAGAAAGTCAGAAGGAGATGTGGTTGGAATGAGAACAAGAAATGGAAGAGTTACTTGCTGAGAGCCATGTGGCCTTAGTCTTCTCGCCTAATGTGGGGCTGAGGCTTGGTTTCTTGCTGCAAGGCCAGTACTTCAACCAGGACTTCTCAGTCAGTAGGTATGCCTTAGAGGTAGGTTGAGATTTATCTCCTAGTTCCTCCTCCACTAACTGGTAGAGAAAGAAACTTTTAGTCTTGCTGAGGCAAGCTGGGGAAAGAGGAGTTGTTTTCTGATTCCTGCTCTTTTCCTGCTCCTCCTGGTACTCTGGCCTGCCAACCCACCCCCAAAAAGACAAACAACCCCCAAAAAACACATAGCGCTTTGGAACCTACTTCTTCCCACTACCCATTGCCAGTGAATGCTTCAGGTCATGCTGGGAAATCATCTGATCTTTCTCAGGCAGCATTGCCTTTGACTGAATATAACTTGGAACAGAGAGAGAAGTAGCTTTCTTCTCCATGCGCATCTTCTCTCTTGGCACCAAGGTATCTGTAATGAGGATCCCCAACTCCAAAAGTGCAGAAAAGTGAGAGATTTGGCATGAAAGAAAATGTTAAACCATGATGTAGAACTTGGTGGCTCTGAAACACCATATCCTTGTCTAGAATGAGACTTGGTCAAACAGTTATAGTAAGCTCTTCCCTGTCTGCATTAGGGTTGTGTTTTCACTTAGCTCTGGAGCAGCTTTCACTGCTCACCTGCATTTGCAGAAGGAAGTTGATGTGTGGAAAACTCCTTGGTTTTCTCTTCTCTTTTACCAGCTGGCTTGTGCTTCACTTTGCCTTAGAAACAGTTATATGTTTTTCTGTAATAAGGCTGTGGGACAGTAGAATGCCCAAGGTTATCTGACCTCCTGTAGGTAAAGCATGGAGAGTGCCAGAGGAACATTGTGGTAATATTACTTGGTTACCTCCGGCAATTTCTCATGGCACTTAAAGGTATACTACATTTATATTTCTCCTGTGTTTGGCAGCCTGTAATCCTGTGAGATTCTGTGGGATGGGGTGATCGGGGTAAGGGGATGCCTGTGCTGGCCTTGTTTGAGGCTGGTATGGTTGGCAGCAGTGTATCTGTCCCATGAGGAAGGTTGCACCATTCTTGGGGAGCATGCAAGTGAGTGAGGTGTGAGTACCTGGGCACTGAGCATCCTTCAGTGCTGGAAGTTTGCTTAGTGCTCAGTTGAAAGTGCAGGCACCAAAGAGCAGGGTGGTCAGCACAGCTGGGATTCAGGAACTCAAAATGGGTGCCTTCCTTCAGCAAGAGCACAGCTGCTGCAGAAATCACATTCTGCTTCCAACATGGCTGCTGAGTGCCAGCAGGCACTGGGGACAAAGCGTCTGGGATGGCCTGTCGAGGGTTGCCTCTGAGAGGCTTCATTTGCTATGCCAGATGCAGCATATCGATCCTCTTTGGGAACAGAGGTAGGTTGGTGGCTTAATGTTATGCTGTGGCACTGCTGCCCCCACCACCCTAGGTATCCACAGCCCTGTTCAAGGGGCCAGCTTGGATCTGAATATCAGCTATTGCTGCAAGGCTCCTGCAGGGATGTGGTGTCTCACGAGAGTCCTGCATTTAGAGCATCAACCTCTTGCTAGCCCCTTAGCAGCTGTGGAAACACTGATCTCCTTTTACTTGTCTGACAACTGGGCACACCATTCCCTTCCCTCTCTCACATCATGTATGCTGTAAGAGGTCGTGCACTGACTTCTCCACTTATGCTGCCCATGGTGTCTCCAGTAAGGACCTGCTCCCAGACCCTGGTGAGCTCCTCTGTGAATTGTGGAGTCTGAAGACCCATTCATAAAGGTGACAGGGTCTCACTCACAACCTGCTTGTTAGCTGATGTCAGGATACGTGACGTGGGTATGTGCCTATCTCAACTTGTGCAATAAGCTCCAGAGACCATTAGAGTCCCTTAGCAACTTTAAATTGCTTTTAGCCTTGACCAGCCTGAGAACCTACAAGGAAAAGCTTTTTTTACAGCAAAGGCCACCCAATGTGAAGTGGATATACATTCAGGAAGGTGACTGGGAGCAGTCAGCGTGAGTTTACTGTAGCAGATCATGCCAGACTAACCTGATTGCTTTCTGTGGTGATGCTTAAGTTGGTGGTCATGGAGAGCAGTGGGTGTCATTTACCTTGGCTTTTGTTTTTTAATGTGTTCTCCCATATCATCATTATTCAGTGGCTATAGGGAGGATTAAAAGCTTGTCAGGCTGAAAAGGTAATGGTCAGTGCTTTGAGGTTTAATGGGTAGCCAATTCCTAGTCACAGCCTTGAGGAGTCAGCATAACACATAAACAGTTCAGCACCTTCATCCACACCAGGGAACGATGGGGTGACGTGTAGCCCTGCCCACCGAGCCCATGGTGACCATAGTCCAAGGAGAGGGTTGGTACACTGGAGTGTGAGTTGCTGGTCTGTGGGGCCTTGTTGGCAGTAGAAAGTGGCCAAAAGGGGACCTTGGGAAGCTGTACAAGAGAAATGCATGTCTGGTTCCTGGGCTGGGATCATTGCTGCCCTAGTGCAGGCTGGAGCCAGCTGGCTTAGAGCAGCTCTGCAGGGAAGGAGCTGTGCTGCAGGCAAAAACGGCTCAGTCTGTGCATTGTCCACCAAATCAGCTCTGAAGCAGTGCATTGATTTATCAGCGATGTATAATTAACCAGCAATCAGTGAACTCTATAAGGAGGATCAATATCAGCAGCACAGTGGAGAAAACAAGTGCTGGACACCTACGTGATGCTGATGTTCAACTACAAATTTCTAAGCACCTTTCTGTAACTGATCCCAAGAAGCTATGCTCACACACAGAGTTACATGCCCCTGTGGTGCCCCTGTTTCAGTGGCTGTTGCCATCCAGGGTGGCCCTAGAGGCTATGTGGTCAGCACATCTTAAATATTAGCCCAATCTGTCACTGCAACTGACTTGGGAATTTGTAAGCACTGGCAGAGGTTTATTCCCTGTGAAAGGTCTAACTGGCTCTGGGCCTGACTGGGATATCAAAGGAAGGTCTTCCAGGGCTGCCCACCTTCTCCCCGGCTCCAGAAGATGTCCAGGCAAACCTGGTGAGGTAGGATTTCCCACCCAATGTCCATTTTCTGCCTTTTTCCTACCTATCAGAAATAGGCAAGTGTTCTTAGATGATAACCAGCCGAGGTGTTGGTTACTAAAGGCATAGCAGAACTCCTGGGGAGAACACAGACCTGTGGCAGCAGCTTGTGTCCCACTTTGGCAAGTGCCCTCCTTGCTGAACCCCTGGGTGGTGTTAGAGGATGTCCCTTTGCATGATAACTATGTGTGGCATGTACTCACCATGTGTTGTTTTTTCATCTGCACAGCTGTACACAGATGTTATTGGCTGCTGGAAATGGTTGAAGACATGCAGCAACATGCTCTCCTGGTCATCTGTTGCTTTGACTTTTGGGCAGTATTTGTAAATTGTAATAGTCTGGTGCAAACCGAGGCTTGGGGCAGAAGAAAGCACCCCTGGCATATGCCACTGTGTGATACTGGCTGGAACACCAGCAGTGGTGACCTCAGAGCAGGTTTCTCTTCAAGACACCAGCGTTGTTGCAGATTTGTCAGAGATTTGGCAGAAATGGAGAAAAAGCAGGAGAAATGTTCCAGAAACAAGTTTTTTAAAAAATAAGTAAGTGTTACTTATAAGGAAGGGAGAAGCACCATCTTCTTGAGATCTCAGATATGTATTTCATGAGGAGCAGCACAACAGCCAGCCGGCTGTCTTTCAACCCTGATGCCCGATTTCTTCTTTTTTTCTGTTAACATTCAGTTTTAAATAGAGCAGTCCTCTGAGGGCCTGAGCTGAAGCCTCTTACATGTAATAAAGACTCACATAGAGCAGAGAGAGGGGGTTGTGTTAGACATCTCTTTGCTGGAATTTGCTGTTTCATTGGCAAAGTTGCTTCCACATCGTTAGGACTCTATCAGTTGGAAGAGCAGAAGCCATGCAGTCATGGCAATTTATTTAAAACTTCCCTTCTAAGGCAGTCCAGGTGTCTCCAGATGGCCATGTGCCATGAGGACATGTCAGCAAATAGCCATGAAATCGGGCTATTTACACGAGATTTTAACCAGGGTCTGCCAAGACTGCAATGCAAGTAAGTACTGAAATATTTAAGTCCCCTGTGGAATGGAAGGGCTTTCTTTTCCTTGCTGAGAGTGTGTGGAGATTTTACACGCTCAGAAAAAGAGTGTGAAATATTCTTTGAGAACCTCTGGTTTTGGTCATGTTTCTTTGAAAAATGGAATAAAGAATCATAGAATCATAGAATAGTTAGGGTTGGAAAGGACCTTAAGATCATCCAGTTCCAACCCCCCTGCCATGGCCAGGG
>JAOEHY010028426.1:73288-83578 GCA_025447955.1 Psilopsiagon aurifrons
CCCCCCCCCCCCCCCCCCCCCCCCCCCCCCCCCCCCCCCCCCCCCCCCCCCCCCCCCCCCCCCCCCCCCAAACAAAAAATCCCCCAGCAACAGCAGCAAACCTCCCTGAAATTAGTTTCTCTAACCACACTCCAGGGAGCTAAATATGTTTCCCTCAAACATTTAAAGCATCTAAGTATCAAAGCTAGGCAGTAACAAAGGAGACCACTAGCCATCTCTGAGCTAGACACGTGTGACTTGCTGACAGTGTTTGCAAGGTCACCCCTTTCCTATCTCTCCCACCCCCAAAACTGATATAGCAGGGAGCATCTACCATCCATTTCCCCCTGCCAAGGAGTGACAGGAAAGGTGCACTGGGAAGATGAGAAGCATGATTGATGGCAGTATAGCTGTGCTGAATTATTGCTTCTTGCGTGGGGAGCCGAGATTTGCTTTTGGGATGCTGGACTCTGCATCATCCATCTCTTTCTTTTAAAGGTGAACTAAAAAGCTTTGCACGGGGGAACGAATTAGCCAATTATTTAAGAGCACAGTAGGCTTTGAGCACAGATACATTTACTTATTGAAAATGAGGACTGAAAAATCACTTCCTCCTTTATTCTCTACCTGATTTTTGGTGGTTGTTCCTATCTAGTCAACAGTGTAAAGTAAATCAGTGTTGGAAATGGTTACTGGATTTTAGTGCTGTGCCTTCCAAAGTGCCACCTCTTCCCTCCTGTTCTGTTGAAATGCAGTCGTCCTGGAGTTGTATCTTGAGATCTGAGATGGGGTGGGGAGCTGGTCAGTATCACCCTGGTGTAGATGCTTAAACCCACTTCATCAGATAAATTGAGTCATTCAGGAGGTACAAGTTGGTTATGTGTTTCTGAGTTGTCGGAAAATGCAGGTATGAATGCACATCTGTGTCTGGGGCAAGATATGGGTTACAGAATAGATTTTAACTGAGATTTGTGTGTTGCCTTACTGATTAGAAATCCTGGCTTGAGTTAAAAGTAATTTCAGGGTAACTGAGGGCTAACCTTAGGGAACATCTGTTTCTATGGGTGTGAAAATCCCAAGCAGTAAAAGGACTCAGTACTGTAGTCCCAGTGTGATGCCCTGCTGTGGAGGCACCCGCTCTGGGCTGGGCAGCAGCAGAGCAGGGACCCTACTGCAGGCAGGGAGACAGCCTGTCTTTCAGCATAAGAGCAGTAACTTTGATCTTCAGTGGCACCTTCCAGCATCCCTTACAGATCTAACTACCTGATTTGTAGATGAAACTAAGACAAGGAGGCAGTTTTGTGAGGTTAAACCATGAAGTTCGGGGGAGGCGAAGAACGGAAACAAAGCCTCCAGGGTCACCAGGGCTTCTCTCTGCTAAATAACCCTTCCTCCTGAAGGAGCATGTTTTCTCTTTCCTGCTTTCCTTCTCGGGCTTAAAGGGTTTCTTGCCCTTCTCCTTAAATGGAAAAGCACAGCTCTTGCCATGGCTTTACAGCACATAAGGAATCTCTCGAGGAAGCAGGTTGGTAGGTGCTAGCTTGGCCATGAAGAGCTAATTTGGGTGCTGAGGGTGATGGAAATCTATGTGGGGAATGTGTTTCTCAGGGAGTTTTGGGCTGCCTATGGGTATTGGGAGTGTGTGGACTCACAGGGGCTTTGTGGAGGGAGGACAGGAACTGCGTACCCTGAGCCAGGGAGACCTGATCTCATTTCACACCTACCTGAGGGCCTCAGTAATGGACTCTGGGAGCTGTAAAGGCAGGTCTGGAGTTCAGTTTTTATTAACTGTCCACCCTGCCAAGCAGGAGCAGAGGTAAGTAAAAGGCTTCCACAGAAGATTTTCTGTATTATCTCTGCCTGCAGCAGTGCAAGGCACATGGTGACGTGGGGACCATGCAGAACCTCAGAGCCACCCTGCCCCGGGAGAGTGGGCAGTGCTATGTTTAGGTGAAGTGCCTTGGCAGGAATGGTGAGGCTTTGGTTATCACTGTGGACTGGGCCCAAGTTGCACTTATGGGAGCGGGAGGGTAGAATTGTTTTTGTGTGTCTACTTCTTGTCTCCTCTGCTTGAGCATCTCCCTTCCCATCTGGTTGGTCTTCCACTCAGAAGCTTTGAAAGCCCAGAGCCTAGTACTCCCTTTTGTCTGTATTATCTCTCCTGCCCTCCCGCTGGGGTATCGCATGAGCATGGGCTGACATTTCCGCTTCCAGCAGATGAATTACATGCTGCTGTTTGGTGTGGTCTCTCTCAGAGATCAGCATCACCCCAAGAGCCTGCTTGGGCTTTATTGAAGCACTGCCTGCCTCAGAGACTCCCCCAGATCTTTCTGTCTCTTTTGTTTTTATTGCTGCAATAAATCTTCCTGGATCTCTCTCGCTGGAAGAGTAGGAGGGATGGAGAGGGGAGGTTTCCTGCCTAGTGCATTTCAGGCTTTTATTGACTGCAAGAAGTAGCTGTAAATCTGAAGCAGGAGGTGGGCTGGCATCGGTAAGCAGAGCACTGAGTCCTTGGTGGGGATCCAGCCTGGTCCCTGGGGGATCGTGGCTGCTCCACAGACCCACTGGTAGACAGAACTCAGCTTCAACAGAGCTGGGCTTACAGCCTTGGTGCAGCTGCGTGAGACAGGTCATCTGCTTCTCCAGGGCTCAGGTCAGCGTGTCTTTGCACATCTTCAGCACTCTGGGAGTGATATAAATCTGATAAAAGAAAAGCATACCCTGAAATGTCTTGGCTGGCATCAATGTGATGCTCAGACACCTGGCTTCCAGGGGATTACCCAGCCAGCTGTCCTATTTTAGTCAGTATATTTTTCCTAAAATCTACAGCCACAAAGTCCAAACTATCTTGGTATTTGGTTTACTAATTTTTTCCTGTTAAAAATTCCTTCTCTGTGTCTCTCAAAAGCAGTGTATATTATCAGTGGGGCTGGTGCATGGCACATTTCCCCACAGCCTAGTGGAGCTGGCCCTGGCAGTTCCCAGTGTCACAGCATGCAGTGGTGCCTAATTAAAGGTGATAGAAGTGAAATCCCAGTCCTTCCCCAGCTTTTGCTGGGATGTTTAAACTCCAGAGTGGATAGCCTGTGGGCCTATGTAGTCTCTATCGTTGGAGGATTTAAAAAATAATTAGATGGCTCTGTGTCAAGGAGTGGCACGGGTAAGATTTGTGTTGCCTGGAGGAGCTTGCTTTCAGTGCTGGCAAGGGGCTCTCCCAGATTTCCCCCATGACATTCCTTGCCCTTCAGCATCAGTGCTTCCTGCAGCGCGGAGAGGGCGCCGTCACAGCTGGAGCAAAGTCAGCAGCATCGGTGGTTGTGTGTCCTGGAAGGATGCAGGCTGTGGCTCTGAGAGCACTGTGGGTGCAGCCAGGACAGCAGGA
Organism: Psilopsiagon aurifrons; assembly: GCA_025447955.1. Taxonomy (NCBI): domain Eukaryota; kingdom Metazoa; phylum Chordata; class Aves; order Psittaciformes; family Psittacidae; genus Psilopsiagon; species Psilopsiagon aurifrons. The sequence continues at coordinate 76,650 of JAOEHY010028426.1, forward strand.
GGGGCAGGAGAGAGGGAATGCACAGTGCTGCACTGTGCCTCTCCTCCGGCACCGTGGCTGGTGCATAGTCCCTGGATTATCTTTTTAGAAATCATTACTGCAGTCAAAGCTCAGGGTCATCACATGGATGCCAGCTCTGAGCATAGGTGTCAACAGTCCTTCCCAACAGCATTCAGAGAGAGCACACTGTATGATCCTGTAGTAAATAAGTATTTAATGCAAACTAAAACATTCTAAATAGCATTTGAAATTCTTATAAATAGCTTTTTTTTTTTTTAAAAAAAAAAAAAGCTATTTTTCAGAAAAAGCTATTAGGCAGTAAATCTATCAGGGTTCTCTGTGAAGATTTTCCCACTTCATCACATTTAAATGTGAGGCTGCAGTGTAACACTTAACTTTAGCACATGCATACGTAACTACAACCTCTTCTGATATTCTTTCAGAGATGCTTTCTCAGACTCCTTGGTAAGAACATGATAGGGAGTGTGTGTCACATGGATTCCTCTAGCCTGGGAAGAATGACAAGGTCTTGTCTCTTTTGGCTTTGCCATGGCCCATCAGAACTGTGTCAACCAGGTGAGCTCCAGCGATCCCTACAGTTAGCAGCATCTTGGTAAGGCCGAACTGCTGTCCTCAGATGCTGGCAAATCATAAAACCTCAAGCCTACAGTCCAGGTCAGACAAAGAACAGAGAGGGCTCTGCCTGTAAGAGACCCTTTCCTTGGATTTCTCAGTGAATGTCACTTCCTTCCTATCCACCCCACTGATGTAAGTCCCTCAGGTTAGATGAGAATTCCCATCTCTCTGCATCTATGAGCTCTTCCCTGCTGTCTTTTAAAAGGAGCATGAATCCCAGCTCAGTGTGGTGACAGAAGTGTTTGTGGCCCCTCTAGCAATGACAGTTACTTCTTGCCATGGTCGTTCAAATGACCAGTAGAGGCAAAAATCTAATTCTAGTAAAGGGACTCTCTGTTACTTAGGGTATAAGGCCCAGCTTTTATAACTCATTGAACAAAATTTATTGATGTGGTCTATATGTCATCCTTCTGGCTTCAATGTCTCTTAATTACCACCTTAAAGACCCCTTCAGAATGTGGCTCTGCACACATAATGAAGCATCCTTGTAGTCTGACACCCCCATTCTTGGGCAGGAGGCACCCATGCAGAGGTTTATGACTCCTCCTTATGCTCCTCTTATTTCTTCTCCCCTATAGATGAATGCTGGACCTGTATACAGGCTGAAAGCCTGTATGCATGCTCCAAACCTGGAAGGGATGTTCCTGTCTCTATCATGAAATTTGGATGCTACTTATAGTAATTCAGCTAGAAGCAAGACTATCTTTTCAAATTAGATTTCAGCACTGACTGCATTTCTGGCCAGGATGTGGCAGCTTGTTGGCAAGAGAAAATGAAAAGAAATCGGTGAGAAATGTTAAAAATGTCAGATTCTTAATGATGTTCTAAAACTGGTGGTGCTACAAAAATGGACATGGATCTCAGCTCTGTGAAATCAGTTCTCACGTCCTTAATTCATAGTTTATCTCACCTCAGTGGGGTCAAATGTCTTGGCAGGGCAGGTGATTGACAGCATTTTTACCACAGTGCACACATTGTAGTGCTCTGGCTTTTTGAGGTCAAGCTGGGTAAGCAAAGGGTTTTTTCTTATTCCAGCTAGACAGTTCCGAGGTTAGCTTTGTTGGACATCCTCTGTTGGATCTGATATTTATAGAGGAGAATGCCACTACTCTGCTTGTTGTAGCTTAACATCGGCAGTCACCATTAATGCTTGTTTTAGCTTGGGAGGGATTTCTTACTTCCCCGCTACCAGCCTCCCTCCCAGCAACTGCAGTCAGTGCAGTGCCCTGTCTTGTGGGGGGAGTAGGCAGGCGAGGAAACTCTTGGTGATTCCTTTGGGAGAAGCAATTCAGTTTGTGGAGCATTAGGATAGTCAAGAGGTGGTCCCTCTGAAGAGGGGAGTATCTCTCTGTTGCTGTCCAGTTAAGCACAATGGCTGTTTGCTCAAATGAGAAACGTAGGCAGAACATGGTCATCTAAAAGATGCACCATGCAACATCATTTCAGCCTGAGGCAGAACCACTTGCACCTATGTCACTTCTGACTGATGTTTTTCCAGCCTGTTCTTGAAAATCTCTGGAGCAGAGGCATCTACAATATCCCTAGGCAATATGTATTCAGACTCTATTATCCTAACCCATAAGGCTAGGTTCCTAATTTTTATGCTAAGTTTGCCTTGCTCTGACTCCAGCCTCATACTGTTTATTCTGTCCACTGGGGACAGAGGAAACACATTTTTCCCAGATCTTTTCTTCCTTTGGTTGTTCCTGGATAAGTCTTTTACACCTTTGAATGCTGTGGCTGAAAGTTGCACTTCCTCTCCCATATTCCCCTCTTCTTGATTGTTAGATCTGTCTGTGGATCTGCCTGGGGACTGGAGACAGCCCAAGGAAAGAAACTAGTAAAAAAAGACATGGAGAAGGGAGTAGGATATGTCGGACAACAGCATCAGAGGAGCAAAGCCATGGCAGATGGGGCTGCAATGGGAAGGGAGGGTGAGATCTGCTGCTTGATATCTTCTACCCTGTATTTGATAAGAGCTCCTCCAGTGCACAAGGCTTTTCACTCCCATTTTTGAACATTTCCATTAATTACATGTTTCTCTGAGTAACAATAGCATCACCAGTTTACAAATTAGGATGAAAGGAGTCCTCAAGCTTTAAGATAAGAACTGAATACCATCCAAGGCCAGGAGAAAGCAAAGACTGTTCAGAGACCTTTAACACAGGTGGGTGTGCTGCCAGCACCATGCCCTGCGCAGCACCATGCCCAAACCAGCTGGAGCTGGGCATTGCCAGGGTTTTGAGGTGGATTGAACGGGTTACCCACTCAATGTGGCAGACATCTACTATTCTGTGATGGGAGGTAGCGTAAGGACAGGACCTACCTAGCACGTTCTGGGAAGTAAGGAATTCTAGCTGGCTTTTCCTCTTGGAAAAGCAGGAACAGCTGTTGACGACAACAGCAGATGAAGAGGTAGAGAGATTGCCTGGGATGCCTTCACTCTGCCTTTTTGAAAATCTCAGGAGGCACTTCTAGGAGACATTACCTCAACAGAAAATACCAGGCTGAGGTCTCAGAATTGTTTCTGCACCTCTGAGACATAGGGAACTGCATGAAAATTCACTGTGGCTATATGCAGGACTGCTTCTACAAGTGTCTTCTAAAATGTCGCTCTTGGAGATTGGTGTAATGTTTGCTTTACACAGCATTTCTAGCATTAGTTATTTTTAACTGCATATGTTTGTTGCTCTCAGCATGTCTATTGCCTCTTTGAAGCTTGCTTGTCTTTTTTTTCTGGTTGTCATGGCTGTTTATCGTGTGTGAGATGGACCCAAAGTTGGCCATCAGCTATTCCTAATGAAGCTGTGTAGGAACCATCAACTTCAAGATGAAAATCCCCCAGATCTGCTGGCAACCCTCTGAATTACCCAAGCCCTGGAAAAAGTTCTGAAAACATTCATCTTTTCTCAGGTCTTGTGATGACCTCTTGTATAGTGAATGCCTGAAGTTCAAAGGAAACAGTGTTGTATGATAATAGTGGTGGCACAGGCAGATGAAGAGCTGGAGTCAGGAGGAGAGATGTTGCAATGGACCTGTAACTGTTTGGTCCCAAATTGCAAGAGATGAGGAATAGCACTAGCTGTTCTCCATTCATTCCCTCATCAGGTCCTGAAAGGACAATGCATTGCTGAGTTTTGTGGGCATCCGCTTTCAATTGTTTTGTTGAAAGGGGTTGTTTGCTTGCTCAAATTCAGCAGAAAAGGGCTGCTGAAGACACTCGCAGTAACAGTGGCTCCTAGCCAAAAGTAAGCTCTATGTGAACCTGAGCCCATGGCGTGCCATTTTGTCCTTCAGGAAGCCAGGTGGGGTCACAAAAAGTTAGTGTCTCTGTTCAGATGTACACACTGATGTGAGCCTGTTGCTCCAAACCTGAGTGCTTCCTTACCTCTTGGAAACGTTAGCCACACACAAATATCATGTGTGCTACTCTGACCATCAACACCAATCACTGGAAAATGTGATGGAAGAGGAATTTCAGTCTTTAGTAGGAAGCTGTACAGTTAGATACGGTCTTTTTAACTCCAGTCTCCTAGGTAGCTTGAAGCCGAGCCTTTAATTCCTCTCTGAAATAGCTCCACTGCCCCCCTGAGCTCCCTCCTCCTCCCACAGACATAGCTTTTTTTGTGTAGTGTGTTTTTCCTACAGAGACATTCCCTGTGCTTGCTTTCCTCAGTGGACACTGATGCGACATGCAGAGCTGAGCTGTCAGAGCTCTGGGGTGCTTTTTTCCTCCACTCTGTGATGAGCTGTGACACTCCAGCATCCCAGCTCCACAGGCCACTTCTCCGTGCTTTTGTTCACATTTCATTGAGGATGCAGCAGGAGTCCAGAGGCAAAACACAGTGGCTAGAGGTGTGCCAAATTGGGGGGGGGGGGCTTGAAATACGGCATTCTTCAGCTTTACCTGAAGAATCCATGAGGTAGCATTGCAGATTGTCTCTGCTCCTGTTCCTCATGGTTCTTTCTCCTCCGGGATTTTTCCCTGTTATTCCAGATTGTCCCAGCCATTATCTTCTCCCCTCTGCTACTCTGCTGTCTGGCTCAGGGGATAGTTTTGTGGGTGGATCATGGGCTCTTTGGGGCAAATTTACATCCCTTGGTGATACAAATGAAGAATCCCGTTATTTGAGTTGGTAGTGCTGAGCAGTGTAAATGAAATGATCCCTGCAGGTTTACTTCTGTGGAATAAAGTAAGGCTGGAGCTGAGGAGGGAGTCAAAGAACTGTGAGTGGAGCAGCTTTGTTGGATCTTGTTCAACAGCTGTTGCAATGAGTGAAATTCCACCTGTACCCCACGCTGGGCAGTGCGAAGGCGAGATCTGGGCCTCCAGCCAAGCTGCAGAGCTGGGAAAGCTGGGAGCAAGGAAAGGCAGGAATTACCTGGGTCCTGCTGAGACAGAGCAGATCAAGGAGGGCGCAAAGCTGTGGGCTCCTCAGGGCTGTAGGGGACATGTCCTTGTGGCCAGCCAAGTGCAGGGAGGGCACCTAGCCCCTGTGCTAGCTGATATGTGGACACTGACCTGTGGCTGTGCTGATGCTATAGGGATTTTCAGCAAAAGCCTCCCTTTTTGCCCTCCAGCGTGTTAAGGCTGAGCTCTGTCTCATCCTTTCCAATACATTCTCTGGCTTTAACCTTTTGGTGTACCAAGGGGGGAGGTTTTGCATTGCCACGACAACACGAGAAGGGTTTGGTTAATACCACTACAGTGTGTGGCGATACCCTGGGCCTTGCACCTTCCTGAACTCACACACCAGTTTGGTAAAAAGGGTGTGAGCAGGAGGCTTGTCTGGAGAGCTGCTTCTCCTCAGCAGGGAAGAGGGTCAGTGTGCAGCAGGACACTAGTGCAGCTTGACCAGCTGGCCCCCGGTGCCTCCAGTCAGAGGCCATTGCTTCGTTTCTGACTACAGCCTCATTACTGCAGAGCAGTCGCTGTGTGCCACATGCCTGAGCAGGTGGCTGGGGCTCGGTGTGCAGGGATATGGTGGTCTATGGCAGGGGTCTGAAGGAGGTCTGAAGTTGGCATTGGTAGGGTGTCCTCCTGGGAAGAGGACATAGACTGGGAAGGGGGCATATACAAGCATATACTGCTAACAGGATCAGGGAGGGGAGATGTGAGATTGTCTTTGAGGTATCCAGCATGCAGGAGAGGTTTGCTTTTAGGGATGCTGCAGAGCAGTTATACTGAAAGGGGTTTTTGCATGGCTTCAACGAAGCACTGTTTTTGCCTAGGACTGTTTGTCCTTTTGCCTCATCACCCCCAGAGTCTCTTCTAGAGTAGCTGGTGTGCACTGGCACTATTCCCTCTTGCTGTGGGAGAGAATGTTTCCAGTGGGGAAACATTGCAGTCTCACAGGGGAGACACCTGGTTATAAAAGAGACAGGGAAATGTCTAGCTCGCTGCTCCCCAGTGATCCAGCTGTGCACCAAGGCTGGGGAAGCAGTGAGCTGCAAGCAGCATCACATTTTGATATCCCCATGAGTCACAGCTTCTACATTTCAATTTCCTTTGCCTTTGAGCAAGGTCAGAAGGTGTCAGCAGTACCCTGGTGGGTTGAAGGCATAGGAAGAAGCCTTGTGCAGGGAGTAGGTTGGTGAGGAGGGAGACTTTGCTCTTGTCCTGTCAGCTTAGGCAGAGCAGGAGAGGGAGTGGGGAGCCAGGACACGCATTCAGATGGATGAGCAGGACTCGCACTGGGATGCTGCCAGACAGAGCAGGCTGCTGGAAAAGGGCAAACAGGAAAATAACTTTGCTCCAAATTCTGTAAATTAAAACTATCATTCTCACTGTGCTTCCCCCTCAGAGGTCCCAGGCAAGGACTTCTTTGGAGAAGTCATGTATCTTGACTGTGTTCCAGATGCTGCTGTATTGACAAATACTACAAATAAGATCAAATGCTGGAAAGTATCTGTTCTCGTCTAGCAGATGCCCTGGCAGGGAAGCTGACTGGAAATCCTCAGAGATTACCCTGCTTTTCTCACAAACAGAGAAGCATGGAATAGAATAACTTACTTGAATGTTAAATTAGCATTAATATTTAATTTTGACTTTGGCGGTGGTGGGAGGTGCTACTGTGACACTCCTAACAAGCTGCAATCTTCTTAGACGTATTAGTCTTACAAAGCTGAGATGGGAAGGGCAGAGCAGATGTTTTGCTGCGCTCTTCTGCAAACTGGTGGAAAATCTGCAGTTCGTTTTGACTGTTCTCCCGTTATGATGATTCTGTGAATAGTACGGAAAAGCTTTTAAAAAATACCTCATCAGTCTTGCAGCAGTGGCTTTGGGGGGGGGG
>JAOEHY010028426.1:83678-96323 GCA_025447955.1 Psilopsiagon aurifrons
CGCCCCTTCTCCCTCCCCTGTTAAGCGAAAAAACCTGTAATCATTGCAGAGGGAACAGTTTAATTTATCAGCACAACGTCTCAGAGGGTTTTCTTCAGGTCAAGATTTCCAGAGTATGTAAACCCGCTTGCTGGCAAACAGGCCCTCCATAAAGAGCACTTTCCACAGCAGCAGGGATAACAGTAGACATAAAGGGATCCCAGGATGGCTGAAGATCTTCCAAGACATGAACACTGAGCCTTGTACTACTGTAATTATGTTAAAAATATTGCTGAATTTGGGAGAGTAATCTATAAATTAGATTTCCAGCTGCAGACCCACTGCCAGCTCTGGTTCTCATGCTATCTCTGCAGAAGTCAAGGATAACTTGGTATTCACTTCAGTGCACCTTGGCCTGAGCTTGCGCTTGGACAACTTTGAGACTTTTTGCTGGATGTTTGTTGGTAAAGCGGGGTTGTGGTGCTGTAGCCAGGTATTGGGAAGGGCCTTCCCCTCTTCACTGGTCTGTGCTGACAGGGTTCATTGCTCATTTTGCAGGGCTGCTGCAAGGCTGGGTTGGCTGAACTCAGCACAGGTTCTCCCAGCAGCAGGCCAGGGATATGCTCAGGTCGGGGCATGCAGTTAAAATAAATCATAGCCTTTTGTGGATCCATTATGCAAATTTCATAAGACATAGATATACCCCGCCCCCTCTCCCCCCAGCGCTTCTGCACCCGAACTGTGCTAGAAATTCACCCAGGTATGTGATTATGTGGAAGTATTATGCAACAAGGGCTTTTGAAAAGCACAACTCCCTCTGTTTTGCAGCAGTTGGGAGGTTTTTGCAAAGCATTTAGCAGCCGAATCAATATAGCTGTACCAGCATCCAAGGTTGGGCAATTCCTACATGTCTTCTGGATGCAGCAATGTCTGTTTGCCACCGTGAATATGTTGTGTGATCCTTTTTGTCCCAATCCCAGGAATTTTGCAGGTTTGCTGATAGAGGTGGTTGAAGTACAACCAAACTCATGTTTGCTGGGATATTTTCTCAGCAGCACTGAAATATGAGGATGTGTCCTGGAGAAAAGAAAGCCCAAGATACAGTCCCTGTCTCCCCTGAGCTTTGTGTGAGCATATATATGCATACAGTTACAGACCTTTATTTCCATATGCTGTTTATCTCAGGTTTACTTCAAGTGGTAAGATCTTACAGACCTGCCATTTAAAGCATGCACTCTAGACCAAAAGCTGATGGTGATACAGCCTTTGTGAATCAGACCCTACCCTTTATCTTGTGAAGGATCCTACCCTCGCTCTTCTGAGGGCAGAACTACTCTATACACAGAGCACCAAGACAGAGCTCTCTTTCAAAATAAGATGCTTCTGATTGTTCTAGAAAAAGTAATGAAAAGTCAAAGAAAAACAGAAGGTGACTGCGGGGGTTTCTTTTCCTTGCTCAACCAAACCAAGATTTTGGCTTTTAAGCTTAGGTCTCTTAGAGAAACTTGGACCATAACCTCTCCTCCCTCACCCCAGCTTTAGTGCTTTTGGGATGACTGCTGATGACCCTGTTTTGCTTTGGCAGGGATGAATCATGCCTGTGCGTATGTCAAGCTGTAACAAACAGTGAAGGAATGAAGGAAGGAAAGATCTCTGCTGCAGGAGCACTTCCCCAGTTGCTTAGTCCTAGCCCCTTTCCACTGGCATCCTACCTGCACCTGCTTTTCCCTTCAATAAAATAAAAAGACAAAAAAAAAAAAAAAGCAGCTCTGCTGCAGGTCTCTCCTTTGGGCTCAGCATCTGTGGTAGAAGTAGTGAGGCACAATGCCTTTTCGAAGGAAATCATGTGTCTGTCATTATTTATGAGCTACAAGGGTTAAGGAGATTAGCTGTTTCAATGGATTAGTAAGGGGCTGTGAGATCTGTTTGTCTCTGCGTGGCTAGCTGTCTTGCAAGTGGGTGTGTTGAGCATCTAAAAATAATTCAATTATTTGTTCAAAATAGCTGTCAGGCTCTTTTTCCTCAGGCAGGCATTTGCTTCCAGAGTGCTGCTCTGCCAGTGCAAGGTTCCATCCTAAGAGAGATGGGTATGCATCCCTGCTACAGCCGTGAAGTGTCAAGCTGCTTATTGCCTTCCCCTCCCCAACACTGTCTCAGGTGGTCAGCTTCCCCCTCTCCCCATACCTGTCTGCACCTCTGCCACCCCCTTTGCTATCTGCCCCTCGATGGTGATGGCTAGCGGTGGCTGTGGTGCCTGGGGAGGGCCATCGCAGGCAGCCCCTGGGTCTGGTGCTGCCCTGGCACTGGTGTGACCGTGGGGAGCATGTGTGTGTGCTCTCCCTAGGACAGGGCAGGCAAGCTGGCGAGGACAGGGTTTCCCTGCCTCTCCCCTGGCTGCTGCGGATGTTTCTTTGTGGCAATAACTCTGTGCCCGGACACCCAGCATTAGTCTTCTGCAGCGCTAGTGCAATAAAAGTCAGTGGCCCTGGGTGGTGTGAAATGAGCTCTGGAGGTGTACTGAAGGCTTGGCTGTAGATTCTCCACCTGTTCCAATATATGAAAAATAATAAGATTTTTATAGATCCCTGAGGCATCTCTGAAGCATGGGAGAACATTTCAGCTCTTTGTGCTGGTGTTACTCCTGCCTGTGTATGGCTGCTTGAGCTAGAGGTCCCTGTGGTGTCAGGTCAGGGTTAGAGCTGCTGGTGAGCAGCGGCTAGGGAAAGGGGTGGGATGGCGGCAGGATCCTGGATTCTTTCCCGTTTTCTTTCCACTGAGCTCCTGAGTGCACTGGCAGGTTGCTTACTTCACTGTGTCTCATTTTTTGCTGTTTGTAAAAGGGAACACGTTTCACCTCACAGGGCTGCTGCGAAGCTTAATTAAGATTTGAAAAGTGCTTTGGTGCTGTATAAATGCCAGTCACTTTAATTAATAAAATGAAATGGCTGTGCATACTTGGCTTCTTTGTTTACCTGTGTGTGAGCAAGCAGCAGCCAGCAGGATGATGTGCAATACGTTGGCATTCCACATACTTATGTCTTATAAATGTCCTGTTTTCCTGAAGACACCTTGAGATGCCTTACCTATTAGGATCACTTGTACCCTGACTGGGTATCTCCTTTGGAAACCAGGGATAAGTAATATCAAGGCTAAGTTCTGAGGACTGTCATACCACTGTGGGTTGTCATCTGGCTGGGCATGTGGGAGGATGCAGCATAAAGCATGTGCGTCCGTATGTGTTTTAGCTTTCCGCCTTCTGATGCCAAGGAGGCAGAACGAGCTACCTGCATGTGCTTGGACCTGGAGAGCCACTTGGTAGTCTGTAATGTCACAGGTGAACATCAGCTGCTCAGGTTGAGCATGCCCTGGTGATAGAAAAGCTGTGAAGTGCATGAGTAGGGGTTTGTGGTGAGACAGGGATGGAGAGCAGGTTGGGGTCCAGGCTGTGCTGGCAGGGCACGCGCAGCCGTAATGCGCACACCTGCAGTGTAGCTCAGGCAGGGACTGGGGTAAGAGCCTTAGGTGAAAGACAGCTCTCCAACGAAGGAGAGGATGAAGGTCCCAGCTGAGGCTCTGGAGGAGAGCTGGGTTTGGGAGGCTCCACTGAGGCTGTTCTAGGTTGTTCATTCACAGCAGGTGTCACTGGCTGGCCAGCTTGGAACATGGGAGGTGGAGCAGCTTGCTCCAGACCCTCTGTGGTGGGTAATGCAAAGAGGACCAAAGCAGCCTATGGAGATGGCTTTTCTTTCCCTTTCTTAGATTTCCCCGGCCATGCTTAAGGAGGGATTTTGCTAGCTGCGTCATCTACATCTTCATAGAAAAGGCTTATTTCACATTCATGAGAGCCAAAAATGTCCAAGAGGGAGAAGCTAGTAAGGAGCTTGTTAAGAGACTTCATTTTCTTTCAGTCTTCCAGGTGCCAAATGCTCCAGAGAGTGCTTTCAGGTCTGTCCATCAGTGTCTGCTCCAGAGCTCCAGCAGTTGCAGTGTCCAGTGCCACACAAGCAAGGTTTGCTTCACTCTGCAGTGAGCAGATACTGTCACATGCTGGTCCAACAGAGCAACCCTGAGACAAACAGCCCTGTGTTTCTGGCCACTCTGAATCCAGATCTGAGCATCCTTGTTCTGAAATAAGGAATCAAAACACTAGATCTACAGTCTCTTCGAGTTTCCAGTAGGTATGTCTCTGCATCTGGAAAATGCCCTGAGGTTATCTCTGTGGGCTCTCTCCTCTCTGAGTGACTGAGGAGAGAGGTTGTTCAAAGAGGAGCCCTAAATGAATGATGAGAGGGAGTAACAATCTTGCGTGAATGAGTGCTGTCTGTTCCTGGGCAGGTATCCCAATTGAAAGATGGTGGAAGGAGCCCTCTGAGAGCCTTTTCTTGGGAGCTATTAATAACTCAGTTTTGTCCAAAGTCTTGCCTGATGTAGGCAGTGGGGACAAGGCTTCCATGTCTCTCTTGTTTGTGGGGAATGGAATGCTGTTCCCCTTGCAGGTTTGTCATGGATTAACCCCAGCCAGCAACTAGCACCATGCAGCTGCTTGCTCACTCCCCTCCGTGGGATGCAGAGAGAATCAGAAGAGTAGAAGTGAGAAAACTCGTGGGTTGAGATAAGACAGATATAATTACCTTTAATAGGTAAAATAAGAGCTGCACACAAGCAAAGCAAACCAAGGAATTCATTCACCACTCCCCATGGGCAGGCAGGTGTTCAGCCATCTTTAGGAAAGCAGGGCTTCATCACATGTGATGGTTACTTGGGATGACAAACACTGTCACTCTGAACATCATCTTCAACTTGGCCTCCTGGACAGGAACAAGGAGGAAAGAAGTTCTGCTAATGTTCACCCCTGACCCCAGACTGGTCCCCATCCTTCACCCATCCGTGGGTGATGCTGCCACTGGAGGTGATGCAGGCTGGCACACCAGCACATCCTCTCCTGGAGGAAACAGTGTGGGCAGGCAGGAGATCCCATGTCTCCTGGTGAAGATGATGTTTAAGCATGTAGGTATCAGTGTTGGTACACTCTGTTAGCATGCATGGCTGTGTGTATCTCCACACCTATCATTTGTATTATAGAGAAGAACCACCTCTTTTCTGGAAGCCTGCACCATAGGGATGAGTAGGCGTACGTGTAGATGACTGCTTTTTATGAGCTGCCGAAGGTTCCTATGTGCAGCCTGCTGGGGTGCTTGTACTTGAACACCAGGTACATCTCTTTTCCTCCCCAGCCCTCTAGGCTGGAGTTTTTTGGGTGATTTCTGAGCAGCCGCCTCTTTGCTGGACTTAAACTAATCTTTGGCATCTGAATATCACAACACAGTTCAGGCTTCTAAGCAGAAATCTGTATCATCTTTCTGCCCTTGCAGAATGTCAGTAACTCAAAGCATGGGCAGCAGAAAAGGATCAGAGTACTTATGGGCTCTCATATTGCTTCTTACTCACGTCTGTGTGACCCTGATGTTATAACACAGCTTAATATGTTGTCCAGAATGTAATGTGTTAGGATAGTAGCAAATACTGGAGAAAGTCACAAGGTCAAATTAAACTCCATACTACTGACAGATTGGATTTCAGGAACGAATGTACATCAGGGGATGGATATGTAGAATTGAATTCCAAGACCAATATGAATTTCAAATATTCAGGCTTTTTAAAGACTGGTGGGAATATTTTAATATTTTTTGGTTTATATATCCATTTCTGCTGATAGAGATCATAACGTGTTTTTGTTTAAATCCAGAAGAGTGACTGAGAGTCAAATATAGCACAAATAGCTCTTAAGCAGGTTACTGCTTTTTGAAAATGTGGATGTTAATACTAGATTAGCTTTGCAGCTTGCTTGTACACCCAAGGAACACATTTTTAACTAATTTCTTTAAACATGTATGTGAGCTAGGGATCTACTTAGTGTCTCTACTATGGTTTGCATCAGTTTAAGCCTATCTGATTTTAACGCCATTTTAATTAAACTTCTATAATTTCTTGTGTGGACAAAGTCAGTAAGAATGAGTACAAGTTACTTGAAAGTAGTATGTCTAATTCTGTAGTGAATGTTTTCTTGAATCAATGTTACAAGACTCTCAGCACCTCCTGTGCAAGATACAAAGGAGTGTGCTTTCCTGACAGACATCTCTGCCGTTGAGAGGGTGAGTGGCCAGTAAAGAACACTGTCTGGTTGCCAGTCTGGGAAGGAGGTGAAACCATAGAACTTCATCAGGGAGTTAACTCCTTTTAGAGGCATCCAGACCTGGCAGAGGGTGTCAAGAGAAGCAGGCTGAAAGCCACAGGACCACGGTCAGTGACGGGGCAGAGTTCAGCCTGCCCCTCAGAAAGATCCTCATTAGAGTAGCAGTGATGCGCAGTGTCTGAGCTGTGATTGAAGTGCAGTGGAGGCCGCATATGAAGGACCAGCTGGTATCATACAAAGCAGATTCATAAGCTTTGGACTTGGGCCTTACTGGGTAGTTCTGGTTATTCTGAAAAGAGCCACTGACTATGACTGAAGTCAGAGCAGCATAAAAGCATGGCATGTGCTCCTGTCTGCAGAGCAAAGGCAGCGAACCCTAAAGGTGATCTCAAAGGATTTGATTAAAGGCATAGCAAGAATTGGAGTGTTTTAAACAAATTCAGGCTTCTTCAAAGAGGCTGTGGCTGCAACTTCACTTCCTGCGGCATAGCCTTGCCAGGATGATGCTGAACACGATCCACACACTGTGAAAACGGTGTTAGTCTATTTAGCCTTTTCACTGTCCAGGTATGGAAACACAAAGAGCAGTGCAAAGTTAAAAAGCTAAAGCAACTCCTTTGAAATCCCATGAGTGGGGTTCAGTTCAGATGCTAGTAACAAATTTCAGAGAGTGGTTTTTTTTTTTTTTTTTGCTTTAATAACACTGAGCATTGGCTGAGAAACTTAAAACCACCATCATTCACTGACCGATTTCAGCTTCTCAGTTGCACAACCATCCCAATATTGCCTGAAGAGCCCTGCAGGCCTCTGAACAGCAGGAAAGGTAGCTCATCTCTCTGGTGGCTGGAGAGGGAAGCCTGCAGTGCAGTTCCTTCGGGCTTCGTGTGGTAGGGACCAGCTCTCTACAAACATCCTGGCCCAGGCAGAGCCATTTTGACTGGCATGTTGTCTGTGCTGTAGGACCTGCCTTTGTGTAAGGCATCTTTTTGTCAAAGCTGGGGTGCCCTGTCTTAGTTGCAAAGCTGTGAGCAGCAGGGCCAAGGGAGCAGGAGCATTCCCATGATAGGGGAGTTGCAGGGCTGCTGACTCACTGTGCATGCCAGCGGCGCTGCTCTTCTGTTCCTAGCATGGAGGGGGAGGGAGATGGAACCACTGCAAAGATTAGTTGAAAGATAAGGTCACCTAGTGCCTCCAGTCACCAAATCAAAGTAGCTGGGATTTTCACAATGATGTTTGCCCACACAGAGAAGAAAGAAACAAACCCTTTCACATGCTACCCACATGGTAGGTCACTTTCTTGACAGCCCTGACTTCATTCAGATGTCTGATTTAAAACTATATGTATCAGAAAGGAGATTCAAGAATTAATTAGCATTGAGCTGGCCTGTTTTGATGTGCCAGGTGTGATTATCCCACTGCCATTTGTACTTAGCCACATGAGCTGTTTGGCACAGCATCCTGGAACATAGTCTGGTTTGTTAAGCATAGGTGTCCTCTCTTCTAGCAAGAAGCACATCCTATTCTAATCCCATGCTCAGGATCAATAACATGTCATGATGCCCTTGGTTAATTCTCCCCAGGCTTGAACTGTAAATGCGAACGTGCTGTGACATTTGCTCTGCCAGCCACAGCCCATGCCTGGCAGTGGAATGACTTCTCCCTCCCTCTGCAAATGCAGGGTACCTTCCTGCAGCTGACAGGACCACACAGCAGCAAGTACCTTGGAAAAGAGAGCCCCTAAACCCTACCAAGACAAAACTCTGTGCTGCAACCAGAGCCTTCTGCATCCAGAGCCTGCAGGGAGGATGGGAGTGATAAAAAAGCACACGTGACAGGCGTTAGTCATGTTGTTTAATGAAGGGCTAGAAGGCACTTGCAGGCCTTAAATAGATGAAGGCTGCTCATGTGGATTTTCTGGCCCTGAAGTTAAAGAAACATAAGACTTTGTTCTTATAAGATTTCAGGTCAGGTTTTTCTGTCAGAGGTGCCTCTCTTCAAGATAACCATGTAAGGGAGCTCTTCAAAGTGAGCTGGAAATGAAGGTTTTTTTGTGGGGAGCTCCCCTTCTTTTGCTTTTGAAAATCATCCACCAGAATGGCAGCTGAGAATTGCCTTAATCTCATCTTTTTGGCATTTCTAGCTTCCCCATCATCTTCCTCTCCTCTTCCAGCCCATAGGTCTTGAACCCATTCCTTCTCTGAGGTAAATACAATGTCAAGGCTAATTATCCAGAAAGGAAATATTTATGAACATCATAGGAAGCTTATGAGGTCAATTCTCATTCATGAGCAGTGGGCACAGCTGCCTGCTTAGAGTACCCTACCCAATATGACAACACCACTATTTGCTCACTTTCTTTACAGACCCTTTGATAGATGAGTTGCAGTGCTATTTGTATGGTTTGTAGTCCTCTGCCTGGCATCTTTTGTGGCTTCCTTTATATGTTTCAAATCAGCCATGAAAAGGAGCTGCAGGAGAGCCTGGAGCAGACAGGCTCAGGCTATCTTTTAGCCCAGCTGATCAAAAATAGTCTTGGGAAACTGTGCATCTTGGATGGGGGTATTAAGAGCAGGGCAGGTCACTGTTTAAAAAGTGACAGGTGCTTTGCCATTGTGACAGCAGCCAGTCTGGTGACCAGGTATGGATGCTCTGCAGGCCACTGGTACCCCCAGACCATGGATTTTTAATAACTTGGCCTTTGTGTTCTTTCAGTCACTGAAATATTTAGCATCCTTTTACCACTCTCCGTGGGCTGTTCTAGTTCAAGATCCCAGGAGTGCAAGGTTTAACTCTTCTCTCAACAATTTTCAGCCTTCATAATGAGTAGGGTGTATATTCATTTCAGAACAGAGGGATAGGAAGTAATTTCCCTTAATCTGTTTGAAGAAGTCCAGACCATGTTTTAACCCATCTCAGAATAGGCATTGCCAATCAACTTTTGCCTGTGCACATATCGCTGAATCGGGTGAACAGGGGAGAGACCATTTCCAATGGGACAGCAAGCATTTACAGGACTGAAGGAGGTAGATAACAATGTGTTGATTAAACATATGCAGGCCAGTGCACCTGAGCTTGCAGCCAGAGACATTATTGCTGTCATCAGCTTGAGTTTTATAGGCTGTTGCAAGAGTCCCAGACACAGCATCAGCTTGCATGTACTCTGTTTGTAGTAGTTTTCTCACAGTATTCCCAGGATATGTCACCATTGTTGGGCTATTTTGGGTTTGTTGTGATCTTTGAGGAATGGTTATTCTGTTGAAGAAAGGAATCTCACACTGCTCATTACTAGAACATTTGACATTTTAGCATCCCGTTTATTCACAGTTTTCACAGAATCACAGGGTGGTTGAGGCTGGAAGGGACCTCTGGAGGTCCTCTGGCCCAGTCCCCCTGCTCAAGTAGGGCCACTTTGGGCCAGTTACAAACTTGTCCAGACAGCTTTTGACTATCTCCAACAATGGAGACTCTACAACATCTCTAGGCAACCTGTGCCAGTGCCTGGTCATGTTCACAGTAAAAAAGTGTTTCCTGATGTTCAGAGGGAACTTTCTGTGTTTCAATTTGTGCCCATTACCTCTGATACTGTCACTGGGCATCACTGAAAAGAGCATGGCTTCATCCTTTTTGCACCATCCTTTCAGGTACTTGTATACACTGATATGACCTCCCTGAGCCTTCTCTACTTGGGGCTGAACAGCCTTTCCACACAGGAGGAATGCTCCAGTCCCATAATCATCCTTGTGGCCCTTTGTTGTATTCTTTCCAGTATGGCTGGCAAAGAGAAGGGAGCTGGAATTGATGATCCTTATGGGTCCCTTCCAACTTGAGCTATTCTATGATTCTGTGTCCGTATTTTTCTTGTACTGGGGAGCCCAGAACTGGACACAGTACTCCAGGTGTGGCCTGAAGAGTGCTGAGTAGAAGGGAAGGATCACCTCATTCAACTTGCTGGAACTACACCTCCTAATCCAGGCCAGGATACTATTGGACTTCTTTGTCACAAGGTCACATTGCTGGCTCATGGTCAACTTCGTGACTACCAGGACTCCCAAGCTGCCTTTTGCCAAGCTGCATTCCAGCCAGGCAACCCTCAGCATGTACAAGGACCTGTGGTTGTTCCTTCCAAAGTGCAGTTTCAGTCTAAGTCCATTTACCCACACCACAGTAAAACATTCAGTGTGTAAGAAATACGAATTCATCAGCTGGTCAGCCTTCACTAAACTGTTGTGCTCAGTAAAGGTCACAATGCAAAGAAATGGTTGCTAATATGCAGGCAGGCCAGTGCCCAGCATCCCACGCCAGGCTGCTGCCTGGAGGGTGCTCCCCAGGAGCTGTGGGAGAAGGGCAGCTCTGAATCACACTGCCAGGATTTTGGGATTACGTCTGGAGTGTTAGACTCAGCTGATGGGGGCACAGGACAGGAGAAGAAGGCTGTATGTTGATTAGACCTCTGCTTCCACAGCTTTGAGCTCTAGCTCCTTGGTTTCCCTCAAAGCCAGTCTAGCACAGTACTAAGGATCACTTATGTACCCATCTTCCATACAGACATGAGCCTCCTTTTGATTCTGTTCCTTTCTGTGCAGTGCTGCTAGCAAGGAAGGCCAGCTCCAGCTTGTAGCAGTGGGGCTCTGCACTTGGGACCACAAGAGAGCTCTGTGAAGAAGCAGTTTTATACCCAGACAGGAAATGAAAATACCAACCCAGAGACAACCCATTAAGAGTTCAAGCACAACCCTGTGGGGTGAGGAGAGGTTGGGTAGACCTTTCCATCACCTCCCTGGAGGCCATTTTTCATGCCATAGTCCAGGTGGCAGCAGCCAGGGTCTGCCCTAACTGATCCTAGCTGGGAAGAGATCAAGTGCTGGAGGCTCCAGCCCTCCCCCTGCTGCAGTGATAGCAGAGGCAGGCCATGGTGATGTAGGCACCAGTTGAGTCCTGACAGCAAGAAGATCCTCCATCCAGGGCTGACAGGGGTTTTATTTACTCTAGTGAGCAGACTGTAAGAGCTACAGTCAAAACACTCAGGCAGAGGTAAGAAGACCGTGAATGTGAAGAGGAAGTAAGATTTGTGATTTTCAGCATCTTTGGGGCATTATTGGGGTGCAGAAAGGAAAAAACGCTTTATTTTGTGCCTTTGATTCTGGACACATCTGAGCTGTTTGTAGGAGACCTGAGAGTTTCAAAGCAATTGCAGCATCTTGAAGAGCAATACAATTACTTTTTCCTGATATTTGCTTTGCTTTTAGCCTGTGAGGAGTTCTGTACTGCTGTAGCTATGTTGCTGTCAGCCCCGGTCTAGCTGGTGATAGCCAATGTGAGTAGCTTGACACCACCTATAGTTATAGCAGTGATTGCAATACAGATGCAGCCTGCAGTATGCAAACCTGAAAATATTGGTCAGTCTACCCATATGTAAATCTCAGTGCATATATTTATTTGTGTCAAGAACTAAATTAAATAGAAACGGATTGCTTGCCAGGACTATAAAAATGTCAGGTCTTCGAAAGAGCCCCATCTCTGCAACAGCATTTGAAATATTGCCTATATATTGGAGGGGATTAGAGCCAAATGAGAAGATACCACTCAGAGCAATAAACTCAGCCTTGCAGCCTGTTTTGTTGAGACTTAGGAGAAAAGAGACTGCAGATCCACCTTGCGACAAACAGAAGTTCCTCTAGGGAGCATGGCAAGCTCCTTAGGTGTATGTAGGAACGGATGCGACTTCACTACATTTATGTGAGATGTTTTGCCTCCCATTGAGCTTGACGGACAGGGTGTCTTTCATGAATTCATGCTCAGCTTCTTCAGAAACTGATGTTAAAGCAGGGGCTAGGTCTCTGATGTGGGGTGGGAAGTGAGCATGGCGTGCTAGCAGTAACGTGGGAGGTGGTACAAGCCCTCGGTAGTGTCATCTTTAGGGCTTCAAGATAATGATTTTCCTTTTGACAATTTAGGTATATGGTGCCCCTTTTAACCTGAGCAGTTAGATAGGAAAACAAACCCCAAAAGGACAACATAAAGCAAATAGCTTGCTCCCTAGCCTCAGGGTTGAGCTGGCTGAGATAAGAGAATATGGTGAGAGACAGATATTTGCATAGACTTAATCCTGTTTCTCACTCAGCCTGTAGGTTTTGTGCAGTTGCTGCTTTAGTCTTTGATATTTTCTGCTCTTCACAGAGGTAATTTTTCCTTCCCTTTCACAAGACAATAGCAAACAGGGCTCTTCTGCCTATAAATGTCTTCATTTTGGGTAACAAGACAAGGCTCAGTTTAGGCATTGTCTCTTAGCTACCTTATGCAGAAAATAAGATTTTATACAAGACATGCATTACAACTCTCTCACCTTTGGTACTTCGGGCATGCTGTTCTCCAGACATGATCAGGACTCAGATGAGAGAATCACTGGTACATAAGGTGCACGCCAGTGTTGCTCGTTAAGTGTGCTTTATCTCTAGCTCGTTCTCTAAAATCCG